>JANHJO010009368.1:3752-15461 GCA_032468235.1 Pseudoxyrhopus heterurus
ATAATTCTTGTTCATGTTCTATGTTTTTCCACTTTTATATGACTATGTATGTTTTTGACAAATAAATAAATAATAAAAATAATAATAATATCAGCAATTGAAGCCACCCGGACATAGCATTAATTTATTGTCCAGGCATGTGGAACATCCCAAACAGTTCCACTGGACAGCCATCAAAATGCTGCTTAGGTATCTTAAGGGCACATCTGACTCAGTCCTCCTCCTTGAGCCCAAGGTAAGGGGCACCGCCATCTAAATGTTATGCAGATGCAGACTGGGCTGGTGACCCCAAGACTCGCAAGAGCACTTCTAGTTTTCTGGTTCTCCTAAATGGGTGTCCCATTCACTGGCACGTAGGCCAAAGAGGTTCGTTTCATGCTCAACTGCCAAGGCAGAGTACGCATGCCTGTCTGAGGCAGGTAATGACCTCACATGGTTTGATGCTTTGGTCACAAGCATCTGGACACAGCCTTCACTCCCCATACAGATAATGGAGGACAACACAGCGGCCATAAGCATTTCCCAGACTCATGCAGTGGGATCCAGGTCCCAGCATATAGACATCCGGTATAAGAATGTCAGGCAGTTAGTAGATATGGGGTTCCTATCTGTCAAATACAGCAAAATTGATCACCAAATAGCTGATATCTTTACCAAGCCAGTGCCTGCTGATAGGTACGATTACCTGTGTGGGAAGCTATGCCTAACCTTGTAATTTGTGATGTGATATGTCTCTGTTACTGTGTCATTGTGTCCATCACCCAGCCATTGGCTAGCAAGAAGGGGAATCCATCGTACAACCATCAAAATCCTCACAATAATCATGTCAACTCAAAATAAAAATACAGATAATCCTTGACTTACAGCCACAATGGAGCCAAAAATTTCCATTCTTAAGCAAGACAGTTGCTAATGAGTTTTGCCCTATTTTACGACCTTTCTTTTTAAGTGAATCTCTGCAGTTGTTAAGGTAGTAACATGGTTGTTAAGGGAATCCAACTTCCCCATTGACTTTGCTTGTCAGAGGCCACAAAATCTAATTGCATGACCAAAGGATACTGCAACCATCATAAATATGAGCCATAGCCATTCGGATAGTACTAGATACATTGGAATACTATGAAGCAAATCCAGGCAAGCAAGTAGCGTTAATGTTTTTAGATGCGCAGAAGGCCTTTGATAACTTAAACTGGGAATTCCTATTTAGGCAATTGGAAGAAATGGATTTTGGGGGAAATTTTATCGGTACAATTAAAAAAATTTATTCGGACCAAACGGCTAAAATAATTTTGAATGGAGATTTAACAAAGAAATTTAATATTCAAAAAGGCACAAGACAAGGCTGCCCATTATCACCTTTATTGTTCATTTTGACTCTGGAAATATTAAACAGGAATGTTAGAAAAGATCAAGACATAAAAGGCATGATAATAAAGAAGGAGGAATATAAATTACAAGCATTTGCTGATGACCTGATGTTCATTTTAGAGGAGCCACATAAATCAGGATTAAATTTGATAAAGAAAATAGAGGAATATGGAGCGGTAGCAGGATTAAAAATAAATAAAGGAAAAACAAAAATACTGACTAAAAATATGACTGAAGAGCAGAAAGATAATTTAGATAAAATAATTGGAATACAAATTGTGAAAAAAGTCAAATATTTGGGAATACAATTAACAGCAAAATGCTCTTCATTAAAAGAAGAAAATTATGATAAATTAAAAAATACAATTAAAAAAGACTTGGACAATTGGAAAGGCCTGCAGCTATCGTTTCTAGGTAGAATAGTGACCATTAAAATGAATATACTCCCCAAACTTTTATGTTTATTTCAGGTATTTCCGGTTTTGGGCATTGTTTTTTGGGCGTTTGTAAATGTCCCTTTGCTTTGCTTCAGGAACATCACATCACATCATGCCTTCTGAGGTACTTCAAAGACTGAACTAACCTAAACCACTGTTCAGTTTAATACGTTTCTCAGAAAAGAAAACCTTCACAGAAGCTCTCAGCTTTGTGGTAAATCAGCATATTCAATGACTATTTTTAAAAGATCTTTCAGTGAGATTTGGATAGTTGTTATTTTTGTATAAATGCTTGAATGTTCCCAGAGATTTCCCATCCCTTCAATAACTTACTGGTATCAAAACAGAGCATTGATTCACCATCTTCAGATATTGAACAGCAAATCAATTTATGAATCTTCCCAATTCCAAATATGAACAAATTTGAAGGACATAATTAAGTAAATTAATATGTAAATCCAATTACTTCCTAGACCCAAACTTCAACTAAAGGGTTGCACATCCATTTATCTATAGCACAGAGCCTCAGTGCTTCCCAGTTGACAATATTTACCTCATCTTCCCTGCCATATGGTTACATCTGATGCCAGAAACAAACCCAGGTGGACCCAACTCCTAGAAGATAACTACATCTTGCTTATACTTTCCAGGTCAGCTGTTTCTCCATAATTAAGTCATAAATAAACATGTCCTTATTGTGAACTAATCTGGTGATCTAGTATTGAGGACTGGAAGGTATGATTGATATGAGCCATTGACCTCACCATGCCTGTGAATAGCTTGTCCTCAAATTCCCATTATATCCATCCCTGCCCATAGTCACACCATTATTCCCTGCCCTCATTTTTCTCCTGCCGTCATCTGCCCCCTAGCCAGCTTTGCCTTCACGCTCCCTGACGTTGATAGCCATCCAATATTTCCACACATATTTTCCAAACCACCACCTCATCCCAGCTGTTCCAGAACTTGGTGCTTGGCAGCCAAAGAGGGCCAGACAATTTGATCATCCAACCGCACCCACCATTGATCATACAATCCTCTTTCAAAAACACCCTTCCCCCCCATTACAACTCAGAGCTATCAATAGCTAAATTTATCCTTCAGCTGATGATAAAGAAGAAAGATTAATCTCAAAAGAACCAGACATTAAAATATGTAGTAACAGGACCAAGGCTGATAACTAGCCTATTCCTCAGACTGAGCTTGCTTCCATTGCCACAACTCTGTTCTGTCTCTTCCATAAGTCTTTGCCATCACACTCAAACCATAACCCTCTAC
Organism: Pseudoxyrhopus heterurus; assembly: GCA_032468235.1. NCBI lineage: Eukaryota > Metazoa > Chordata > Lepidosauria > Squamata > Pseudoxyrhopus > Pseudoxyrhopus heterurus. The sequence goes on from JANHJO010009368.1 coordinate 6,836, forward strand.
CAGGGAACTGGCAGAATTCGAATGGTGTTAAGCTGGCTACTATCGCAAATGCAAACTGAGGGACTCCAAGAAGTGCCATGGCCTTCTGGATTATTGTAAATAAACACCTATGTTTCATTAAACTTATTAGGCAGACAGAAATTTCTAATAAATAAATTTCTTCAGGTTTTGAATGCACCAAAGAAACAAGGTTTTACTCACCAAACTATACTTTTCTTTGGCCCTTAGCATGGACAAACATGGGAATTAAAGTATAAAAACTCATTGTTCACTTTGTCAAAATATACTATCACTGGTATTTGCTACAACAAAAATTGCTGAAGCCCAAGATAACTTATCATAAACTTCCATTCACACCAAATAAATTTAAAAATAAATAAAAAGTGGCCCTGCATTTACAACCCAGACATGCTCTTCTTAGAGGGAGAACAATGCTTTTTTTTCTCCCTGTATCCACTCCATGGGTGGAAGACGTGCTGAAATTAAAGAATAGGAACTCTGCATCCAAACCAATGAGAAAACCATTGAAGTGATATGATGTACTGTTGACTTGCAGAAAGCAACACAGAAAGGTAACAAGGTTGTGGCAGTCTCTGACATTTGGCATTTTTACGGGAAATTCGACCAATTGTTTTGAGAGTACACTTCAAGAAGTGTCTGGGACACTTCCTGGTATACAAATGCTGAAAATAAAAGGGGAAAAAAATAGCTATTTCTATGAGAAAGAAGGCATTCAGCTGAAACCAGCTGAGATTGCTATGCACCCTGCAAAGCATCAAATAGCTAAGCTATTTTCCAAACTCTCTATGGGGCAAAGCTGGGCAGCTTTTAAATTTGCTGAACACAAGAATTGCGAAGAATTCTGATGATCTTTTGACCTGTGCACTTTCATCATCATATTGAATTTTCTAGTTTGATATTATTGATGATGAAGTAGTCAGGGTATACTGAAACACATGAATGACCTTCTAACTTTGGAAAGACCATTGTTTTGATAGCTTCTTTTACTGTTGTTATTACTGCTATTACTGTTTAGATTTGTTATAGCTGCCCTAACTCCAAAAGACTCTGGACAGCTTACCACACTGAGTAACAGCATATATGTGTGCTTAGAACATTATAATTTATTAAATAAGTCTAAGATGGGTCATATCATATCACACAGATTCTATGATATTTGTGAGTGGGAAGGAGATCCACCTCTGCCAACATCATAAGTGAGATTCCATCAGAGCAGTTTGTCATACAGTTTGTGGTGGGTGTATCTAAGAACTAGAGTTACATGTTGTTATGGAAAAAGGATGGCATGCAATTCAAAAGTGTTATTCAGAACCTTTCTTACATAGACCAAGTGACTTCTATTAGATTACTGCAAAATTCAAATCACCTTTATATCAAATAAAAGGAAGTGGCTTATGTTAGCAAGAATCAAGTTGGATTCAATTGTGATTGTTGTTGTTGTTGTTAGTTGCCAAGTCGTATCCGACCCATCGTGACCCCATGGACAATGTTCCTCCAGACTTTCCTGTCCTCTACCATCCCCCGGAGTCCATTTAAGCTCGCACTGACTGCTTCAGTGACTGCTTCAATTGTGATAGGAGATGATAAAGATGGGATTCAAAATACTTTGATATGGCTTTTAATATGTACTTATGGATAGTCTTTGATTAACAATGCTAATTGGGTCCAGAATTTCTGTCACTAAGTGGTGTACTATAGTCATAAAGTGCAATGTCATAAGACCACATCAGTTAGTGACAATAATTCCAGCAATTCCTGTTGCCACCTTGGAGTAAGAATTGCAAGTCAGGGAGGATCTCCTTGTGACTTCCTGCCATCTTCCAACAAGCAAAGTCAATGTGGAAGCCAACAAGAAGTTCCCAGATGGTTTGCAAGTAGGTCAGAAGATGAGTATATGGCTACAGCAGCATGACTTGAGTGCTGCCAGGCCAGAGTGGCTGCTCCTGGAGGCAGGAGGGCATGCAAAGAGCTATTGCAGCACTATGTGAGTGTAGCCAGGTAAGGGGGCAGCTGCTGCCAGAGTTGGGAACATGTGCAAGATGCCTTGAACTCCACTGCTTTTATTGTCCCCAACTGACATTCATGCTCCCCCACTGCTGATGAGCCAAGACTTCAGAAGGCCTCAAGGAGAAGGCCTCATATTGCCAGCAGCTGCCTTGCAAAAGGTCAGACTGAGCACACCTCTTCAGCCATGGGGGGAAGAAGATGGTGAACATCAGTTGGGGGTGCCAAGAGAATGGAGCACAGGGCAATAGGATGGAGAAGCAGAGGACAATAAGAGCAGCAGAACACAAAACAGTGGGGGGCAGTGGAATGCAAAACAGCTAAAAAGACAGAGGAGACAAGATAGACAGGTGGTGGAGGAATTGAACCAATCCTGTGACTGTAAATGCTGGCAGGCTGCCAAGAGCCTGGATTTTAATCATGTGACCATGGAGGCACTGCAACATTCATACCTTTGAGAATTGTATGTAAGTACCAGTCATTTAGCTCCATTGTAACTTCAAACAGCCATTGAACAAATGGTTATTAAACAAAGACTTGTCAAGTGCCAAAGAAATCAAGAGATCTAAACTGTTCAAATTGGTATAAAGATTTATTCCAAGCTTAAGCTCTCTACAAGAATCTGAACTACTAACTGTCAAAGCAATTTGGCAGTAGATAAGGAATTCAAGGTGGACTGGAATTAGATCCTTTGTGAGCACAAAGGGACTCATGACTGATGATGTGTTTGACCCCTCCCTCAGGTTCAGCCTGGTCATCTCCTAAAAGATTACCTTTAAAATGGCAGTACCCATTTCTCTAGTGGTTGTGTTATTAGGACCAATCAACTTTGAAAAAGCTTTTTTATTTTTAAAAAATGATGAACAATGCACATGGAATATTATTAGCTCTCTCTGAATTATCTTAAGATGTTGTACAGTAGTTGCTGTCAGTTCTATATAAAGAAAATTTCTGTAAATATCCTTTTATTAAATCTGTGGGAAGAACGCTAGGAAAGATTAATGGAAGTCAGTTCTGGCCAGTTCTGCCTGTTAATTCTTGACAACCTGATAGAATCTGTTCCTAATAGTCAAAAAGCTTTTATTCAATGTGTTCATCACTGGAACCTATTTGTTTGTTTATTTGTTTTCTTGCAAAAGAAAAAGCAGCTGCATAATTAATTGAAATACAAAATACTTGCTACAAATTGTTACAACTTTAGCTTATCAGATATACCTTGAAATGCTTAATGCTTCATTGAAGATTCTTCTGATCTCATGCTTAAATTGTATGAGCATTTGTTGATGGATTTCAGTGCCTCTGCTCCAGAATCCTACCAATTAAAACTGCCCTTTTCCCTCCAGATTGCCTTTTTTCGATGCTATGGAAAAAGTTAGGCCAGGTTACACAAGGTACTGACTTTATTACTTTATAATCTGTTGTGAGTGTCTCCTCTGAAAGATAATATGTCTAGTCCTGTAAAGTTAAGTTTTTCTGTCTTAAAGCCATTATACTCCACCAGAGGAAAATCATTCTTAATACAGCTTTCAAATGATTTTACAGTTTTATAGCGTCCATCTCAAAATTACACTCAACAGTTTAAAGGCCAAATATACCGCTCTCCCCAACAGGTTTGTATGTTAAGAAAAAGGTTTCATTTCATCAAAATCAGAGCTACAAAAGAGTTTCTCTAAAATGGAAGATGTATTTGATGAAACACTTTGTTGAAATTGTTATCAAGTTTTGTCATTATTCAGATTATTTTCCTCAGCCTTATAGCCTATTTGAAAACCCCAGACATCAAGATCATATGAGTGAAATTCAGTTACAGAATGACACACTTTTAAATCATACTTTTTGATTTTATTTCCCACCAAAATAAAGGCAAACATGGGATGAGGAGGACCTGTTGTATGTTTTGCATTTCCCACTCTTAAAATCTCCCAAAATCATACTGTTGAAATTTGGGCATTTGACAACCAAATTTGGGCTCAGCATTTTAGGCCCATTTGAGGATTTAAAGCCTAGAAATAAGGATAATTTGCCTCAAAATGGCTTAGCTCTATTGTCTAGATGGTGAAGGTGCTTAGATTTTTCAAAAGATTCTGCCATTATATTCCAAGAAATGTTAGACAACCTGCTTGGAAACCTGTGAACAACACAAGACTTCTGCTAATCACAAAGTCCCTAAAAATCTAAGACAAATGAATGCATCTAATTTAATCAGTTTATAATATTGCTGTGCTTGATATCTCACAGCATAAGCTAGAAATTTTAATCTAATTTCAATCTACATATGATTCCTGATTTGTTAAAAGCAATATTTTTAGAATTGTAAATTGTAAATTTTATTGGGAAACACTCATGAAAATCACAACAGGCTACACAGCTACACTGCTTTGGGTTGGTTGAAATATAATTGAAACAGGCAGAATGAGTTTTCCACAGTTTTTATGTACCTTCATGTGATCATTTATTTCTAGATCATAAGAATACCCCACTTTTGAATACTTTTAAATATTAATATCCTAGAGGAGGAGTATCTAGAGGAGGCCACAATATGTATTCTATAAGCACCACTTCTTTCCTGTTTACTGGGATTTTCATACAAAAGGAGATGAAGTTTATGTTGTGACACACATTTTGTCAGGAGGCTGTCTTGCCTCCTGACAGCCATGTCCTAGACAAATGTAATAAATATACCTAGGGATACCAAATCTCTGAGGCCTGTAATTGTTTGAGGTGAAATGTGGCCTTGATGGATTTTTTTTTCTTTAAAGATCTCATGATGAAGATATCAAAAGGGGGAAAATGGTCCAGAGGGTGCCCATAGGAATGAAAAAAAGAGGAGGGCTTTGTCCTCTGTACAAATAGATGGTCAATTAGTCTTTTCCAGGGAGGATTTCAGGATGGATATTGACTATCAATCCCAGAGATCTTTATAACAATCTCTCTGGGTTTTGTGTCACAGTAAATATAGCAAAGAAAGTCTTGTTAGACTTCAAATCAGGTAGGTTATCTTACATGCTGTCCCTTATACAGTAAAACTAGAAATTTTTTTCCTCTAATTTATTTCTGTCATGTTTTCAAAAAATACACAGTAATTCTGAACATGTTTGAAAGAAGTCAAGAAAAACAAAAGCCTTCTGTCATGTTTTTTTTTATCTTAACCAAATAATGGTGATCCACCATTATACTGACTCTAGGAAGAAGTCAAATGCAGAAAGAAACTTTCACATATGCTTAGTGATTAATTTTAAACATTCCATCTTTCTAACTATGTATTTCACATTCATGAATTTTCTCACATATTTTCCACCTTCAAAATGGGCTAAGAATTATCTTTGGAGAAGTCTATCCTCTGATCCTAAGAACATAAACAATGTTCTGCTGGGTTGGATCCATGGCCTTTCTAGTCAAGCAGTCTCTACTCATAGATAGTTCCACAATGAAGCCCACTAGTCTCCCAGCAAACAACACATTACAACACATGTGCTAAGGCTAACACATTACTATCAAAGTAATAGCTGGTGATCTCCATGACTTCCATGAATTTCTCCAATCCTTTTCTGAAGCCAGTCAAGCTTTTAGCCAGTATTAAATCTCAAGGTGATTGATGCTGTCATAATACTGGGCTCAGAAACATAGTACCAATAAACTGAATAGTATTCTCAACTGCCCCAAGGGGGTGGTTATAGTTGTGATTGTGGTTGATGGGGGTGGACAACACTGAGGTTTTGCAAGATTTATTGCAAAATTGCTGAGACTTCATGATAAAGGGAAAGGTTTCCCCATAGTGGTGCAGTGGTTAGAGTGCAGTACTGCAGGCTACTTCTGCTGACTGCCAGCTGCCTGCAATTTGACAGTTCAAATCTCACCAGGTTCAAAGTTGACTCAGCCTTTCATCCTTCCAAGGAGAGTAAAATGAGGACCCAAATTGTTGGGGGCAATATGCTGACTCTGTAAACCACTTAAGAGAGGGCTGTGAAGCACTGTGAAGCAGTATATAAGTCTAAGTGCTATTGCTATTGCTATTGCTGTCCAGTCATGTCCAACTCTAGGGGGCTTATCTCCATTTCTTAGCCGAGGGATCCAGCATTGTCCAAAGATACTTCTGTGGTCATGTGGCCAGCATGACTATATGCTGGGGCACACAAATGTTGTTATCTTCCCACTGAAGTGGTATCTATTTATCTATTCACATTTTCATGCTTTCAAACTGCTAAGTGGGCAGGATCTAGGGCAAGTAATGGAAGCTCACCCTGTTGCATGGTGCTTTGGTCTCAAACCTGGGCTGCAGATTTCCAGTTGATAAGCTCAGGGTCTTTAATTGTTGATCCATCACACTCCCTAAGAGTTCCTGATACTGGGGTATATTAGATATGAAAGCATTGGTATTTTCATAGAAAATGTTGGTACTTCCCCATATCTGAAAAGCTTGACAGTTGTTATTATGGTTACATATAAAAAGGTTTTTTTTTTTCTAATTTGTAAATACTGTTAAAAACATTACTAACAATATTAATAATATTTGCTTGGATACTTAATTCCAACCTAGTCTTTCCTGGTTCCTGATGTAGCTTCATCTTAGGATACTGTCACCTGTCACAATCCATATGGTACTGTCAACCTCTTTGCAAAGAAGGAAACTGTCAAAATTTTCAGGCTGTTACATTAACATGGAGCAAACAGCACGTTTGCTATGGTCACTTTATTTTTTACATCCAAATCATTTAAAGAACATGCTTTCTTGAAAAAGACTTGTAAATATGGAAATACCTAAGACAAATTTTAAGTTTCCAACTTGCCTTTTCAAATAAATGTTTGATGGAATAAAGATGAAATCTACCTTGAATCTAACCAAATTCCTGGTGACTACATAAAACTCCAAGCTGTCCTCATGGCAGCAGTATTAAAGTGGTTTATCACTGCATTCCTTTGTCACTATTAGGTTAGTGCACAATTGGAGTTTCTAGTGATTTCTCATTCATGTAGAATTACTGTTTCTAAATCAGCTGATTCATCTTTTTCAGTCTGGCAGAGAATTGCATGGCTAAAAATTTTTTATCCTAGTTTAGCACAGATGTTATGAAATCCTAATAAGAATAGCAATTCTTCCCCTCATACATAATAATGTAGTTGCCTAAGATACAAATTAATTTACTAGGCTGGCTTCTCCATCTATGATGACATTTCTTTATAATTTTGACGCACAAAAAGGATAATGTGTCATTTAAATACAGTTTTAGAAATGCATGCCTGCTCCCCTTTTTTGAACATGAGACTGAATTCTTTTTTGATTTTTTTTTTTTTGGTTTAAATTTCTGTGATCTCTGAAAACTATTTTCTAGGCTGCCAGTGTATTACAATAATTAACATCTACAGATATGGCTTTGGTGATTCTTGGAAAACTTTGGTTATCAATATTTAAAAAGCATAATTGCATATCAATATAGTTGAAAATGTTAATATCTACAGATAACGTCTAATTTTGTTTCTATAGTTCTGTGACTCTGTTCTAACATTGCTTTGACATCAATACTGGTGATTTATGGGCCTTCCCAATACAGAGCTAATTATGGATCTAACCATGGGCTGACCAAACAAAATGATTCCTCTGCCATGTCCCCACAATTTGGCCTTCATCTCATTGCCAACCCATCTGTGAGACAGCCTCAAAGCATTCATAGCTGTATCAAAGTTAAATGAGCGTTTTCACCCTTAAGCCAGAAGCAACCTACAGCAAATTCAAGATATTTAAAATCTGGCCATTCTGTCAACAGTCACAATCAAATGATAGGCTTGCAAATGATTGTGGTTGTTTCTAGGTCATCCTCTCCTCCTTCAGAATAGCCTCAAGGGATTCTGTGTAGTTGGTTTGTGGAGGGACATGTGTAGTTGGTTTAGAGTGACCAACCTTCTTTCTGCTCAGGGACTTGTGAAAGCCAATCCTATGTTTTGTTTTGTTTTTGCATATTCATAGGATTGTGTGTGCACATCCCTATGATTCAGCACCATTCCTGATTTTGATCCATTCCCTTCCATTCTCTTCCTAATTCTGGCTATCCTTTGCTTGTCCCCAGGAAAGGTGCATGATATGATAAAGATGCCAGACCTCAGATATCAAAGCCTAACCCTTCCCTGGTGCAACACGGTGTTTGGCAGGTGGTTTCCTACCAGCTGGAGATGTTCAGAAAGCAGGAAGGCAGCAGAGTCAGAGGGTTCAACCCATCATTTTCTTTAACACCCTGCACATGCACGATAAGGACACCTGCATTCAGTGGCAAGCTAAAATAGGAGCAATAGATGCATGAAAAGGATTGGCAGTGGGGAAGACAGGTGAATAGAACATTAACTCAGCAAGGGAGAAATGGTCATCTCTGAGTTAATGTTTGTATACAGCTTGATTTAGATACATTTTATCTCTGTTTGCAGTTTACCTGGTTTTCTGACATTCTGTTTAAAAAGGGTCTTCAGGATGTTCAGCACGTCTTCATTTGTTTTATTTTTTAGACTAACTACCTAGCTACACAGGTAGTTAGTCTAAAGCTGTGTGGCTCAAGTGGTAAGATCACTGTACTGCAGTACAGCAGATCAGCAGTTTGGCTGATCGAATCCCACC
>JANHJO010009368.1:29250-41599 GCA_032468235.1 Pseudoxyrhopus heterurus
GCAGCAATCAAAGTGGCCCTGAGCTACTTCAGAGGATTCCCCTCCCCACTCCATTCTTTGCTGAAATGCTGTGCATCAAACAGGTAGAAGAAGCAGGACATGTCTACAAACTTGAAGTGTGAGCTGAAACAGATGGCAACACAGCACAAACAAGAGAATGATAGCCTAACACTAACATTTCCAGGGAGATATGAATGTTCCTAAGAAATGTCTTGGGGCTGATCCACCATTTACATGGTGGCATTCCTCCCACCCCAAGCAACTGTGCTTAACGCTGTACAGAAAACATGGCTCTTGTGGGAAAAATAAAAAAGGAATCATATCCATATATCAAGTACTGCACCGGCCTTCAGACCTAACCAATATCCTCTGTAAGTCATACAGTCAGATCTGTGTTCACGACGATTGCACATTTTGGCTCCCTCAGGAAATGGAATACATCCCCCAAAGAGTCAGCTATCAGTAATGAGCCCATGTTAACACAACTCCATCTGTGTTTTGTGCTTGGCTTCAAAAGCTGCTTCTTAGAATTATTAAAAACTAAGTTTGGTTGAAATTGCTCGAGGCATTCCAGAGTTATGCTGGAACACACACACACACACACACATCCATTTATATATATATAGATTGAGAGGGGGGGATTCCCCCCCCCTCCATTGGCATTTTCATCACCCAGGAACTGAAATGTTATTTTTAGCTCTATAGATTGTTCCCTCAGGCACTGGCAGGAAAAGCAAACACATACAGGAAATACTATTTGAAAAATATGAATACTTGGCGTCTCCTTGAGACTAGCACGCATTCTGTATGTCAGGAACTAAAAATATAAGTTCTGGAATGATTTCCTCTGATAATACTGGAGCTGATTGGAGGAGATTCCAATCTCTTAAAAAGACATTCCATTGGATCTACTTTCTTTGAATGGAAAGAGATTCTTTTGCTCTTGAGATGAACCCTAATTTTTTAACCAATGCTAGAGGGCTGGTATCAGAGCACCCTCAGCGTGAACAAAAGGTTATTTGTAAGAAATGTCTTCATGATCTGCAAGGGTTTCTCTCAAGGCCTGCAGTTCAGGATTAAAACAAGATTAAGTCCCAGTCCTCTGGTTGTTGAAATAGGATCTGCTTATAGTGTGCTATCTATGTTTCAACTGGTGAGACAAAAGACATTTTCTTTCTCTCCTAACAAATGCCTGCAAAATGAACATCACAATGCAAGCTTCACCCCTTATATAAATGTGTCCCACATCACGGCACACATACAAAAAGGATAGAGTTGCATCATAATGCTCAATTCATATTCTCCCCACCCACCCCAGAATTCATTGCTTGATTACTTTGTTCTAAGGTTAATATATTTGTAGAACTCCTTATCTTTGTAGGAAGAATCTTACTCTTTTATTCTGTGAATGCATACAAAAATGTGCATAGAAAAAAATGGCTCAGACTATTCAAGACATGTTACTTTTCACATTTTACTTTGGATATGTTTTTATAAAAGATTCTAAAAATTGGTCTTCTAGTTTTTAATTCCTTGGGTGAAATCTATGTAGATGTTCTAGATGAGCTCTAAGCAGTCTAGTGTTCTCCATAAAGTTTGAAATTTGAGCAATCAATCTCAAGCAAAGTACTATAATTAACTATGATTAACTGAGCAAGGGGCTATGGAACATCTAAAGAAAATTCAAATCACATATATAATATGGGAGGCTATATAAATTTAAATAAATACATTAAGTTACTAATGTTCTACCACCCTCAAGGCCTGTTTAAGAACTTGCCAACATTGATTAAATTAGTCTCTTTAGATGATGCTTCAGCAGAGTTAATCTTTGCTGATAAATTTACTTCTTGACATAGCCTCAAACTCAATTATTGTGATTATTATTTTTATTTATTTCTTAAATTTCTTTGCTGCCCATATCACTGTCAAATGACTTTGGGTAGCATATAAATTTTGATGATGTCAAGTTTTGAGAGAACCATCATAGAAATCAAACAACAAGTCCTTGATGAGAATTTGCAGACAATAGTTGAAAATCTGCTTATTACTGAATTATAGACCCTTTTCATTATTTATTTATTTTTAATATCCATCTTCCTCCACAAAGTGTATTTCAGTAGCCAAATCCCATGTCTTATTATCAATGGTTTTGGAAGGTTTAACAAGAACACCTACACCCTTGCCCAGATGGGACAATTGAGATAATCTCATGTGTTTTACAGCAATGTCCCTTTTACCAGTCATGAAACTTTGAATTACTAATGCCTTTATTAATCTCCTGCTTTGGCTGGCTGGTAGAAAGAATGCTCTTATTTTGTTCGCGGACAAGTCTACAGAAATATTTAGGAGGGCCACCAGATTTTGTTACATCAGGATTGGAGTAAGAATTATTTAACATGGTTTCATATTGGTAATACCTGCTGGCTGGTTTATTTCTCCCTGGATGGTCTGCAGTTCTATTAATTTCCTGTTCATTCCCTCTGGACTGTTAGTTTTATCTGCCTATATTTTAATAAGTTTGATATTTTTCTCTTTGATCATTAATACATTTTAAAATAGCTACCTACAACTGCTGAAGACTGTAATATAACAGCAAGTACCCAGCCCTTTCTTACTCTTTCATAATTTATATATAATCATCTGCTTCACCTCCTTAACACACTCCAGCTTAGGACACATACGTGATCTCAAGTGTCTGCAATCTAATGCCTTTCACGCTGTAGGATATCCCAGTTATATAAAAACAGAAGCACAGGTTAAGACACATTTAACACAAGGCATTTATATTTCATTAAAAGCAAACTTTAGTAACAAAGCATTATTGATATTGGTTATTATACACAATAACAACAGGAGGGGAAGCAATTTTAGAGCAGTGTCTATTAATATTTATTTATTTATTAAAAATTATATGTTTTGAAAATAAAAGTTGTTTTAGTAGTTCATAACCAGACAGCAAGTTTCCCCTGAGGAAGAACTGAAAAGTTAAAAGCACTGGCATCTGTGATGATACAAGCTGTAATCTACAGAGGAAAGGAAAATAAGGCAGCATAGATCATTCCAAGTAGATATTGCCTATTCTCCCTAGTTACCACTAAACAGCTCTTTAAGCTATGGAACTTAATTTCTAAATGAATAACTCTGTTGCATTCTGGATCCAAGGCAGCTTTGGATGCTAGATTTTGCCCTTGACAGTGCTCTAATATCTTTCTGGCTCTTTCCAATTATCAATAATTCTTTTTAGGTTTATGCTTTACTTATATTTATATCTTTAATTTAAATGTATAATATGTTAGTTTTATTTGTTGTAATCAGGTTTTTTTTACTCCCTAAAGATGGCTAGTGTAAGCATACAATCAAAGCCCTGCTCTTTTTAACATGCATAATTTTAATGGTTTTGTTGTGCTTTCTTTCTTTTTTTTTCACCTCCCTTGTAGACACCTGATTCTCACAATCATTTTATGAAGCAAGTCTTATTTCTTCTTTGTGAAGTATCTTATAAATTGTATTTAAAGGATCTTGCTAACAAATCTGTAGCACAAAATATCCAAGAGACTTCTGTAATAATCAACTATTATTTATTAATAAAGATTATTTAAAATATCTCAACTCTGTATCTATTCCTTAGAAATAACACAACCTTATTAAATTATATATATAACATGAATCTGAAAGTGAAATGAGTGGAAGGTACCTTTTATACCCTTCCTTTGGTCAGTTAGCCTGTGATGTCATCAGGGAGGGAAAAATTGAAATACAACAGCCAGTGATTGGACACTTTAAATATTTGAATGAATACTTTAGCACACACAACAGCCTAGGGCTGACACAGTGGAACGACTGTGCCGGGGCTTCATCACTGGAAGCTTTCAAGAAGAGACTGGGTGGCCATCTGTCAGAAATGGTACAGGGCCTCCTGCTTGAGCAAGGGGTTGGACTAGATGACCTACAAGGTCCCTTCCAACGCTGTTATTCTGAGTTGAACATAGACAGAATTGGTCTTTTGCTCTGAGACAGAATACCAGCTTTGTGTTGCAAGAGGACCAAGGTACAAACCCCACCGGGATTACAAAACATATTTTAATGAACTCTTCTAAGGCAGCTTTCTGTGGAAAGCCGTGTCACATATGGATAATAAGGCTCCGCTGACACATCTGATAGCATCAAGCAATATACTCCTTCTTTGAGAATAGCAGACCCAGGAAGCCAAGGAAGGATTCATATATTTGAATGCTCCCCTACGGAGGAAAATCTTCCTGCAGAATCCTATAAAGGGAAGGGTTAACTTTCTTCTCATGTGGTAGCCTTCTAGCACATGAAAAGGGGATGCTCAAAGCTACCTCCTCCTAACTGATTTGGTACGGTCCACGGAAAGCTTCAGAGGCCTTTAGTCAGACAAATAAACCCGAAATCAACACGCCAAGATTTCTCCACGAGAAGCGCCCACGAGGACATTTCATTTCTGCCTCCTTGGCTTGCCGATAGCGTTCCATTTGCATCTCTCGAGCCTTCGAATGCCAGCCCTCCTGCCTGCCCCCCTCCTTCCCTTCCTCCCTCCTTCATCCCCGTTATCAAGAGAAGAGATCACGCTACATTAAAGACGCAAGGGAAGGAGAAAACGATGAGATACTTCAGGGTAAATTTCTGGCTGATCTACAGAACCAATGCCACCGCACAATCTCCTGCCGGGTAACCCGAGGTGCAGCTTAGTGCAAACGTCAGCTTCTAATTGAATTCACAAAGCAAATAAATTACTCAGAGAGTTTCTAAGTATCCAAAGAAAATTAACATGGGCAGAATTCACAGGCACCCAAATTAATTAGCACACGGGATAAATACTCAATGCAGAAGTACAACGCACTGTTGCTTGCCTGGGTGGGAGAATCTCAACCCACCCCTCCCCCATTCATCAGCTCATGCTGAGCGATATTTAGGCATTGTTACCGAATCTATTTCTTTATTTGTATTTATTTAAATGCCTTTTCCAGAGTGCCTCAAGGGCATACAGCAATGTATGCTGAAATTATAGGTAGTCCTCAACTTACACCAGTTTGTTCAGTGACGGTTCAAAGTCACAACGACACTGAAAAAAAGTGGCATGTGACTATTTTTCACACTTACGACCATTGCGGCATCCCCGTGATCATGTGGTCAAAAACCAGAGGCTTGGCAATTGACTCGTATTTATGACCATTGCAGGGTACCAAGGTCATGTGATCACAAGGAGAAGGAAATGGTGTGTCTTGACTAGGTTATTAAATCCCTTTGCTTTATGTAAAGTGACATCAGTTTGTAGAATATCAACCAAAAGTCCCAGCCTTCATTGCTTTTCAAGTTGTATGTCACCTAAAGGTGCTTTTTAGACTTAGAATAATTTTATTGTCACTTTAAATGTACACTAATCGGCATACATTAAAATGAAATTTCATTGCATACAGCTCTCAAAGGGTCACCACCTCCAATATAGACTACATAAACGTGACAAATAAATATGCATATACCCACATATATGACACAGAGAAATAACGCAGTCTAGTTCGAATGTATACATGTACATGGTGAGAAAAACGAATCTTGCGAGTTTACCAGATGGATGGCATAGGGAACAAAGCTGTTACAGAATCTGGTAGTCCTGCTAGAAATACTCCTCCCAGAGGGGAGCAACAGAAACAAATGTAAAGTGGGTGTGTGGGGTCTCTAACAATGTTTTGAGCTATAAGGACATAGCACTTATAAGCAGTATTGTGAATGACAGGAAGCGAGTTTCCTATAATCTTCTTGGCTGTCCTTACCACTCTCTGTATGGACTTTCTATCTGAGGCACTGCTGCCACCGAACCAAACAATGATGCAGTTTGTTAAAATGCTCTCAATCATGCCTCTGTAAAAAGTGGCCAGGACAGAGGGAGAAAGATGTACTCTCCTCATCTGACTCAGGAAATGCAGACGCTGGTTATGTACATACATAACAAGTTATAAAGCCACTCATTTCACAGCAGTGACTCTGGGTGGTGCGCTGAAAAATAAAAGCAATGAAACATGATATAGAATAAAAAAAAACTAAACTAATAATAGTGATACTGGTGACATAAGCTGGGCCCTAAAATATTCAATATTAATTGATATTGATTGAACCACAAATCCATTAATAAGATTGGTTTAACTCCTACTCTCAGTGCCTGGGGGAATATTCAGGTCCTTAATACTATATGGAAGGTCAAAAGGGTTGATCATTCTGATCTCTGGGGAGATGCTTCCCAAAGCACAGGTGTTACACAGAGACGGTCCAGATATTGCTCTCCTTTTAACCTACAATGGTTAAAGTAACAATGATCAGTTAGCAGTTGATCTGGTGGCTTTGACTAAGAGATGTTGTCCCAACACTTAGCATGTAGGAGTTATCTCAGGACTCTGAGAAGCAGGCCATTTCTTCATGAAAGTACAGCATTAATCAATAACAGCTTGTCTATAGCCACCAGCATTTCATTTCGCTTCATTTTATTCAATATTTGAACAAATCAGTTGGGAAGATGGGTATTGTTAACAAAATGAAGGATTCCAGAGAACAAACGCTGTGGATATCTTTGGTGGGTCCCAAGAGATGAGCTTTCTCTGCGTTGGTGCCCACCTTCTGGGATTCATTCTTACCCTCAAAAGTAGATTAGCACAATTCCTTTAAATGTTCTAGAAAGCCCTCAAAACCTGGTCAAGTTATCAGTCATGGGGCTCTCCAGGAATGAAAACATGCTTTGATGGCTCCATTGCTGAACAGGCTATTTTTATTCTCTCTTTCCCTAGGGTTTGTAACTCTGTTTTTTAAATAAAATTTACTATTAATATGATTTTTATATTCTTTATATCTATGGTTTTTATATATCGTTTTACCCATTTTTCTGTGCACTAACCAAGGGTCACCTTTGGTGAGATGCAAGGCTATATAATTTTGATGAACGTATAAATAAATAAAGGGGTAAATTGAAATGTAACTTCAGCCATTTACATCAGTTGCAGACTCATATAATTATTTAAATAATGTAAAGTGCAGAGAAATTGGATTTGTTGTATGTATACAGCTCTGCTGTATTGAGGCTTGGTCAACTGAGCTTCCACTGTACTACATTTTGTTTTTGTACAGCAAAGAATTACAACGTGGTTATTTTAAAAACTTTGCTTCATTCAGCAAGGATAATATGAATTGATGCTATGAATACATTTCCTGTGGCTAGATGACCTGGAATATGCAAATGCTTGATGAAGAGAAAATGGTTGGAGACAGATATATGGTGCCAACCATCTGTTCAGGAGATAATATTTATGAGGCGGTCCAACCGTCTACCAATTGGTGATTGGCATGCTCAGCATTTTATTCCTCATTTACTGCTGGCATAAAAACCGGCTCGGCTGCTTCATTGTTCAAGTCATTCACAGCACAGATGACTTGAACACAAAATAATTGACTTCAATTACGAAACTACATCCTTCCTCTTCTATCTATTTGCTTCTGCTTTTCTCTGGATCAGGAGGTGGGAAGACAAATTTTACAAGAGAAAGATAATAAACATCCAAGTGCTGTAAAGTGGCAAAAACAACACTGGATAGGACAAGTTCCCTATGTTATCAATGATTAATCTCTGCAGTCTGAGAAAGAACCATAAGGGTTTTGCTAGAAATCCTAGAATATATGTATATCTTCTTTCCTGGAAAATTGAGGTAGAAATTACTGAGGATCCCGTATAATCAAGTAATGTCAAAATGGAGTCATCAAAGCATGTCCATTGAGTTTCCCATTCTGTCACATTTTTTTCCCCTATTGCTGAATCCTATCTGATTCTTGGAGACTACATACAACTTCCTGCAGTTTTCTTGTCAAGGTTTTTCAGAAGTGCTTTACTATAGCCCACTTCTTAGGACTGATAGAAAGCGACTGGCCAACAGTCACCCAGCTGGCTTTGTGTCTAAGGCAGGACAAGAACTCACAGATTCCCAGTTTCTAGCCACAACACCAAACTGTCTCTTCTCATGTGTGTAAATGTACAAATGTATCAGTACTAGCAATTTAATTGACATAGAGGTCATAGTTCCAATGAGATTAGAAGCAAGGTTGTCATCACTTACACAAAAATTATTTTTACAGGTGTGCATTAGATTTGGCCAATTTTGACTCCTGAATCAAATCAATGTTTCAGATAAATTCCAAAAGAAAGCAAAACTCCTTTGAGATTAACCAGAATAAAAATGCTTTTCCTATTTTTAAAAAAGTTGGAACTCTGGATTTCTAATAAAATTATTTTATTCAATTATTTAATTGTATTCTAGTTTAATGTTTAGACTGACTATTTGAATAACCCTAACAAATACTATCTAAATTTGCCTCCAATGGTGTTACAGATACTTTCCAAAACACTGGATCTTTTTCTAGCTCAGCAGCCAGACTAATTTACTTTTACTCCTTAGATAATCTTTCTCTTTCTTCTTTTTAACTATAACTTCTTGAACTTAAGGAACTTTCTGCATATGCATATTCTCAAGATCAGTTAGCAGTAATGAATTTAGTTATCTGAAGACATACTGTGATTTAACCTTTGCTGAAAAATTTGGTTGACATCAACAAGATGTCATCTATTTCCTAAGGATTGAACAGGATATGGTAGCATGCACATGATTTCATCTGATGTGGTATCGAAGCAGTGTGTCTCGGTGGTTTTCAGATTGCAGGCAAACACAGTAAAAAAAGTCTTGGCTGACTCCAATTAATTCCTTTCTCTGTTTATGTAGCTCTTATTAATTTCTTCTGGACTGATATTTACAGAGTATTAAAGATCATTTAATCAGCCATTAGCATACAAATATTTCAATAGACATTGCAAATAGAAGTAAGCTTCCCTTAGCAGGGAGTACATGCCTAATGAAGTCATTCAAGAACATATTCTTCCCTTTTCACCTTGCATGATTGTGCTGGTTTGGAAAACCAACCATTGTTTTCAACTCTGAGGCTCTTCCTACTATGTAAGAGAGAAGTTCCTTTCTAAACACCCTGCATCCATTTGATTATTTCATGCCTGTTGATTCAGTCTACTCTGTGTGTCATTGAGATATGTGCCTGCCACCTGCTGTCTCTTTTGTATCGCATTAATCCATTTCATCTAATTTCAGGCATTGTTATATATACCTTTTGCTGAAGATGACAGTAGGAGGGCTCTCCTCTTGGAAACCAGTTAATTGGCCTTTTCTCCCCTTGCCTTTTGGCCTTTTCGTTTTCTTTGAAGACACAATATAAATCTATGTCACATTTTAAAGCATGTTTAGACACATTCAGTAATCATCCTTGGTAGCATACTGCTTTTGTTGATTTATTGGGTTTGCTCAAATATCAACCATTCCCCCCCCCCATTGTTGTTAGTTGTGAAGTCGTGTCCGACCCATCGCAACCCCATGGACAACGCTCCTCCAGGCCTTCCTGTCCTCTACTATCCCCGGGAGTCCATTTAAGCTCGCACGGACTGCTTCAGTGACTCCATCCAGCCACCTCATTTTCTGTCGTCCCCTCCTTCTTTTGCACTCAATCGCTCCCAGCATTAGGCTCTTCTCCAGTAAGTCCTTCCTTCTCATGAGGTGGTTATTATTCTGTTTATTAACTAGGGACTAATCACAGCCAAGCTACAGTCCTCACGGGAGGCATGAATGACCTGTGATTAATGAGTGTGATTAATGAGTGTGATTAATGTCATCAACAAATGGAGAACCTGCCTTGTCTCAGAACTTCCTTGGGTCTTCTTCAGCATTCTTTGTATGGGATCAAGCTGCATTTCTTGTAGTATCTGCCTTTATTTTTTCCCTCTCCAGATGCAGCCAGATCACTGGAATCAGATTTTTCCTTGGTGATTCTCTCTGTACCTCTTCTCACCACATGGCATAGTTGCAAAGTTAAATTTTATCCCACTATTTTTAAAAAAATATTCTGATAATCCTTCAGCTTTTAACAAGGCATTCCCACAATGTTCATCCAGTGTATTCTTCATGATTATCTGTTGACACATCCTTCTAGTTTGAAAGCCACATCATGCTTCCTGCATTTGGAAGGAAATAATGATACAAAGACAAATAACAATAGCACTTAGACTTATATACAGCTTTACAGTGCTTCACAACCCTCTCTAAGCAGTTTACAGAGTCAGCATATTGCACCCAACAATTTGGGTCCTCATTTTACTCACCTTGGGAGGATGGAAGGCTGACTCAACCTTGAACCTGTGAGATTTGAACTGCCAAACTGCAGGCAGCTGGCAGGCAGCAGAAGTGGCCTGCAGTACTGCACTCTTACCACTGCACCCACATTTTTACATTTTCTTTCAATTGCAGAAAAGGTTCTGTGAACTTTGAAAATTCTTCAGTGTAATCAGTAGGACTTTCATCTTTATGTGTCAATGGAGTTCTAAAGGGAGGGATAAACACAGACATGATGGTAGATATAATGTCAAAATCCAAGCCCACTTCTTTGTGCATACAGATAATGTTGATACATGTACAAAGGGGTGTGACATACATTGCCTTCTTTTGCAATGCAGCTTGTGCTGTATGTGATTTACTAATTTACTAATTTTGGTTCCTTTTATTAAATTCCTACAGAATTTAAAACTGTTTTCAGTTCTGGAGTGAAATATTCAGATTTAGAGAACCGAAGCAGACATGATATATTAATATATGGTGAAATAGATAAGAAGACGTGATGGTCCGCTTGAAGTGCAGTGCATGCTATGGTAAACCATTTCCCTCACTCAGATTTTCAATTCTAATTTTGCTCTAGTTTTTGAAGTTTTTGAAAATGTAGTTGCTTGGTTGGATTTTTGTCCTTTTTAAGGATTGGCAATAATCCCTTTTACTGGAAAAGTATAAAATCTAGAAATGCTTCATAAATTTGTACTCTCTTGATATTAAAAATGAAAAACCTCCCAAATGGTTGCACCATAAATGGATGCTAAAATATTGTTTGAGGAGTTAAGTGAAAAGACATTTGTCTCCTGTCATCTGAAGAACATGGCTGCAGAAATTGAAGTGTGTGTGTGTGTGTATTCCAAATTGATGGATTTCTGAAGGAAACACAGATACTGCAAACAAAAGTGTCAAGTGAAAAGAACAGCTCTAGTGCTTCACCTCAACTGACCAACATGGCTTCTGCAGAAGCAGAGAAGCCACATTACTCAAAGGTAATCAGTCCCAGATTGACTCCTCATGAATTAGAGAGCATCACATCTGCAACTCAGAACAGCATGTCAAGAATAAACAAGCTTGCTTCACATACTCTGGGTAAATAATACATGTTGCTTTTAGATGCCTGAATGTTCTTTAGCCCACATTTCAGTAGCAGAGAATGGAAGTGGCTGTTATCTATGTTACTTGAAAATTAAAGCCAAATGGGCAGTCCAATTCTGGCTGTTTAATCAAATAAATAGTAAGTGTGATTATGCTTCATATATTTATTCCAAGGTAAGTAGTTGTGTAGTTCAAGAATAAGATAGAAATCTGAAATGCATGAGAAATTCAGCGCTCCAGAAATTTTACATAAATCTGTTTGTTTTGGAGCTGTAGATATAAGGAGAAACTGGATCTTCTCCAAGTTGCTTTTTCAAGAGGCAACTGGACTTTCTTTGTTGTTCCTTGAAGATGTTTCACTTCTCAGAACTGAAGAAACATCTTGGATGAGAAGTGAAATGTTTTTAAGGAAAAAAACAAAATCCAGTTGCCTCTTGAAAAAGCTACTTTGGGGCAACCATGAACTGGATCATTGAGAATCTCCATAGACATTGTGAAGCTGGATTCATATGCAAAACAAAATCTGTATCCAGATTTAATTTTAATTACACACACACACATACAATATACTTAATGTCCAGCCACACAAGGCAATAGATGATTTAAAGAAAACCAGAATTTGTGAACACCAGAGAAAATGTTTATCTACTTAGTGATGCTCAAAGATCATGTGTCAAATGACTAAGAAAGTGTTTAGAAGAAAATGGCAACCAGTTCAAACATTTAATGTAATTTATATAACAAATTGTTCATGGGGATGACTTTTGGTAAAAGCTGTGTTTGTGTAGATGGATAAAGAGACAGAATGAGAAATGTTTATGTTCCTTGGAGCAACAAAAACTTGGCATCTGCTTGCTGCTGACTTTGATCCAACAGTGGTTCCAGCTAGAACTGGATAGGTTATTAACAGATTATCAGAGTTGGAAAAGACCTTGTAGGTCATCTAGTACAACCCCCCATCCAAGCAGGAGACCCTACACCATTTCTGACAAATGGCAGTCCAGTCTCTTCTTGAAAGCCTCCAGTGATGAAGCTCC
>JANHJO010009369.1:0-10295 GCA_032468235.1 Pseudoxyrhopus heterurus
AGGAAGGCCTGGAGGAACGTTGTCCATGGGGTCGCGATGGGTCGGACACGACTTCGCAACTAACAACAACAACATTTCTATATAGTTATGCTAACTATTGCCTTCAAGGCATTTGATTCCATATCCCAAGCTAAGTTGTGGGACAAACTGGAGGCAGCCTTGATTGATTAATGTCTACCTCATTTAATATCTATGCTACATGAAAGGCTCCAATGTACTTATGTAAACCTCCTTTGTATCTACTACAGGTAGATGGTATTTACTACAGCTAGGAATGGTAGTGTATCAAGAAGAAAGGGCAATCAAACAACATGCTGGCATGATAACATTAAACCTGATACAAAGTTGAATATCCAGCAATGGAAAGAAACTCTGCTTGAAAGGGTAGCATGGACAGTACTTGCCTCCAAACCTTTTTAACTAAATGGTTAACACAAACATTTTTACATACTACTAAAACTCCTGTGTCTTTTCGTAATATTCAATTGGGTGAAACAATGCATTCATAGAGCAACATTTTTAATCAATGTACCTCAAATAGCCTAATTTAAATAATCTGGGAGCCATGTCTCCCATGAGATTGAATTTTGGCAAAGCTAAGGCTGCTTCAGTCAGCCATGGTTGTCTCTCCAAGGAAGGAGGCAATGGCAAACCACTTCTGTAAAATGCTGCAGGGGTGGGTTTCTACCGGTTTGGATCAGTTCACGCGAACTGGTTGTTAAGGTTGGGCGGAGCCAGCGAACTGGTTTAGTTGTTTTTTTGGGGGGAGGGGGTTTGCCCACCCGCCCGGAGCCTGTAGCTATCTTTATTTGCTCTGTTTTCAGCACAGCTGATCAACGGGGAAGCGCACTTCAGCTGTTTTTCCCCTAGAGGTTGCTGCAGGAAGTTTGTGTTCTAAAGAAACAAACTTCCTGCAGCAGCTCCTAGGTGGAAAAACAGCTGAGGCAGGCTGCCCCGCTGATCAGCTGTGCTGAAAACAGAGCAAATCAAAGTAGCTAGAGCGTCCGGGCGCATGGGAGGGCCAATTTTTTTTTTATACAAAAACCGACCAAACCGGTTGTTACAGCGGTTGAAACCCACCCCTGAAATGTTGCCTAGATTTGTCCAGGCATGACAAACTTGAACGCAGAAGAAAAAGGCCTCTTAATAGGATATGTACAGTATAGTGTGGAAAATGGTTGAAAAAGAAAATTTCATTTTCAAAAGCTCTGAATATATAATATCTGAAAGACCTGAAAAAATACTCAATCTATAACATGATTAAACTCTCCTAGAAAATGCTTCACTTGCCCCAGAAGAAAAAGAGGAAATTACCTTTGATTTAACTGAACAGTCAATAAAAATTAATGATCAAATTAAATGCCCCAAGCCTCATGTAGCTTCCTTCATCCACTTTTACCTGTGGACATCAGAGCTTTTCCAAATATTGCCCACTGTACAGAAGGGAGAAAAGATTACACACATTGTGGATTTTATTTACATAAATTAATTGTAAATGGAATATTAAAACTAATTCAGTTTATTTTTTTCCAGGCCCCGCTTTTTTGAGTGTTCCTGGATGATGCATTCCTCAGAATTCAAGTGCAGTCCTTTGCTAGAGAAATATTGCATGTCTTTGGTTTAAAATAACTGCATTGAAATGTATCGTTCAAAGAATTATAAATATTGTATTCAAACCTGAACACTGGCATTCTAATAAGAATACATGTTTCTTTATTTTTAATCAGCTGATGGAGTTTTACTGTCAATCCTGTGAGACAGCCATGTGCCAGGAATGTACAGTAGGAGAACATGCAGAACATCCAACAGTCCCTCTTAAGGATGTAGTAGAACAACACAAGGCTTCTCTTCAAACACAGTTAGATGCTGTGAACAAAAGGTGAAACTAAGAAACATTTCCTGGTTGTAGAATTTCATGTTAGGGCAATTTTCTCCAGCTTGGAACCTTCCAGATGACTAATGGTTATAGTTTCCAGAGCATGTGTCTGGGAATTCTAAAGTTTGAGTCTCACCTATCTAAGGAAGCATCCATCATATTGGACAAGTCTTTTCTGAAACACAAAAACAGAAAATTATTTATGACTGTTTGAAAGTGTTACTTGTACCTTCTTGGGAGAATGTGCAGATACTTTTACTTCCTGGGCTTTTCACTTTCATGAAGATTTTAAATGTTTAAGTGCAATTTTATTTTATTTTTGTTGTAGAAAATGAAAAATATCAACCTGGATTTATTATACTTATTCTTCCTTTCCTTGTTTTAGAGAATAGTCAAGTAAATACTTAGGAGACATTGGTAGTATTCATGTAATGTTAAGCCAAGGTTTTTTTTTAAACAGTTTTTTAAAATAGTCTTGAGTCCTTAGGGTTCTCTCATCTACCCAAATTTTCTAATTGCAGTTTAAAATAGCATTGCACAAATTTAATTGACTGAAGGAATGTATCAAACTTCGAGATCCATATTCTAAAAGTAAGTGGAAGAAGGCAGGACTTTATCCAGAAATAGTAATTTTTACAGGGAGAAAATACAAAAAAAGACCAAACCTTTGATCCTATCTGTCAGAGCCCATGTAAGAAAAACTGATAGACAACTTTTTGGACCCCTAATTTAAAAGTTGGTGACAAAAAATATAGAAGTTTCATAAACAAGCCAGCATATTGTAAAACATATTGGCCACCTTTATACAGTATGTAAATATAGACCAGAATTTTTCAGGATTTTGGCTCATTGGGAATGAGCAGCATGCTGTTGTTTCCTGCATAGTTATTCCCTTTGGTTCCTGTTAGCAGGAGTAGTTAAACAAATCCAGATGGTTTGATATGGGAGGACAAACCAGATTTCTTAGTTCCTTGTAATGATACGTCACAGGCAGAACTGTGTTTCTGTTTAATGCCCATGCTGACAGGAAGAGGCAAGTGGAATCAATTATGTATTGAGCACAAGCTTGCTTCTTGTTCTAAGTTAATGGAAATTCTAGCTTACAATTGCAAGTGAAATAATTCAAGATTCCTTTAGAATTGAAAATATTTGTATTGTCTGAAAATTATAATACTAACAAAACTTTAAAAAAAAAAGATGTATATATAAATTTGCATAGTCCTGAAGATCACCGAGTCTGTGTGTGCTTCACATTTTGCTCTAAGCTACAGTTTATTGGGTTCAGACAAGATACTAAAGTATAATCAAATTCTGCCTTAGAGTGATTTGTAAATCCAGCTAATGCTTGTGTACAGCTTTTAACATTGGAAAAGTCAGCATCCAATCTACATTTATATCTGTTTATTGATAACTATTATATATTATTCATGGAAGAAGATGAAATGTTTCTCAATAGAGAGAATGGGGAAGCAAATATCTAAAGGTCAAATCTGTAATACAGGTAGTCCTCGACTTACGACCGCAATTGAGCCCCAAATTTATGTTGTTAAGTGAGACATTTGTTAAGTGAGTTTTGTTCCATTTTACAACATTTCTTGCCACAGTTGTTAAATGAATCACTGCAGTTGATAAGTTAAGTAACTGTTAAGTGAATCTGGCTTCCCCATTGATTTTGCTTGTCAAAAGGTTGCAAAAGGTGATCACGTAACTTTGGGACAAAGCAATGGTCATAAGTATGAACCAGTTGCCAAGTATCAGAATTTTGATCACATGAGCATTGGGATGCTACGAAGATCGTAAGTGTGAAAAATGGTCATAAGTTACTTTTTTCAGTGCCATCGTTACTTTGAACAGTCACTAAACGAACTGTTGTAAGTCAAGGACTGCCTGAACATTGCATTCAAACATAACATTGAACTATGGCTTGGCACTATGTGTTCAGGGTCATTATGAATATTATTCAAAGTTTAATAATTGTGTAATGATACAGCTTATGAATGTTGAAGGGAAGTTGTAGCATTGATATTTGAAATGTGAACTGCTTGTTTTTAATAGGCTTCCAGAGATAGATACTGCATTGCACTTCATATCTGAAATTATCCATCAACTGACCAACCAAAAGACCAGCATTGTAGATGAAATTCATTCCACTTTTGATGAACTCCAGAAGACATTAAATGTTCGCAAGAGTGTGTTACTTATGGAACTGGAAGTGAATTATGGCCTTAAGCATAAAGTAAGAGTTCTGTTCTCATCATTAAAAGGGTTTTTTCAATTTCTAATGACTGTATTATATCATTTGGAAAAATGACTGAAATTCGTATTTCCTTTAATGAAGGAAATCATAGGAAATAGCAAGTGTGTCATAAAAATAGTGATTCCAGTGAAATTTGACTTTTTCCAGTTTGTTGTTGTTATGTAGAAACTAGTGTCTTGTACAAATAAACAACTTCAGAAACATTGCTCTAATATTGGTTTAAAGGAAGCAGTAATTGGAGATGGCCTTAAATGAATATTTTTTTTGTTGCATTTTCAGGATGTATAATTTTGAAAACCAAAAATTAAAGCATTTGCACAAATGTGTTGTGGCTTGTTGGCCGCCGGCCCCTCCAGCAGCTGAATCGGAGGAGGTGGCGTGGGAGTCAGGGTCAGCATCAGGGCAACCTGGGAGCTCTGAGGGGGAAGAAGGAATAGAGTGGGCAGAGAGAGAGAAAGAGGCGGAGCCTGGGCCATTCGTCAGCCCTCAGATGGGGAGTCAACAGCCCCCAAGTCTGGAGGTGGTTGATGAAGAAGAGGAGGAACAGCTGGCTCCAGTGCCTGACACGTGGCTGCGCAGAAGGCAGAAAAGAGAGCAGTAGAAAGCCGTGGGCTGATCCTGGGGAAGAGCCACCGCTGCTAATGAGACCCCACCTAGCTCTGGGGATAAAAGGCAGGGGGCAGAGATGAATAGGTGTGGCAGACAACTATTCATCTTCCGGCCGGACAGACTTGTTAGCCTGCGAGAAAAACTTTTTGCCACGGCTGCCGGCATTCCTAATAAAGGAATCTTTTGAGTTCATGTCAGAGGGTTTATTGTGTTTGGGGAGCTGGGTCAGAACAATGTGTGTGTGTGTGTGTGTGTGCGCGCACTGGCCCGCTGCTTACGCAAGTGCACATGTGCGCTGGCCAGTCACTCGCACAGCTGTTTCCTAAAAGGCCATGGCCCAATAGTGGCCCACAGACGTGGGGCTTGGGGACACCTGTAATATGGGATATGCTAAAAAAGTATTTTTGCCTTTCATTGGTTAAAATAACTCTGGATATTTGCTTAAACTTGCACTGATATTGTAAAGACTTGTTTTACCAAGTAACAGGCATGGTTCACAAAGTTTGGTATAATTGAGCACCTTCCTGGGCCCATTTGTTTGCAAAGTCTTCTAGACACACTTATTCTTCCTTTGTTGCTGTTGCCTATAAATCCTCTCTCTCTATTTTTGCAGAGAATAATGAAGAAGGACAGAAGAGAGGAGATGCGCTAAGTATATAGTGGTAGGTATTCCACCTGTCACATGAAAGACCAAGACATAGTTTCCTTATGGGGAACTGTGGTATTTCTTCAGCAGCTAAATTTGCCTAGATCCGATATACAGTAATTTTAAATCGTGATTTTCTTTTCCAACCAAACCTCTTTTTCTGTCAGCATCTTCTTCCAAGTTCCTCTTATCTTTCCTTAAGAGATTGTGCATGTCTGTATGCATCTTGTCTGCTTTACATCCAGCTATTCTCCCATCTTATCATCTCCAGGCATAACCTGCATCTCTGGGTTATCACATAATAGGATGGCAGGCAATATTGACGTGTGCTATTTAATCCCACAGAGGGAAAGAGAGGTAAGTGTATAATGGTACTCTATTGATTGGTGCTCTTCTTAAAACCTGGACTTTGTGACTACCATGCAGAATATTGACTGGTGCATGTGTGCAGGTTCATATTTGTCCATATTTGGACAATCTTTATGATGTAGCAAGAGTTGCTGCTCCCAGGGAACCAATTTTGTGAGCTTTCCTGCTGTGCAAGAGCCGTCTGGGACCCCTCACCCAGATTTCACAGCAAGCTGGTACATAAATGCTTGCCACTATATTGACTTTTCACTTAATTTTATACCCAACCGTGGCAAAGCTGCAATTCCACGGAGAAAGACAATTGCAGAGGTTTACAATGGTAATGCATGCTTACAGCTGAGTTCCAGGTAAACATTTTGGAGCCATCTGATTAAACGAGTCAAGGAGCTGATTACACTAGACTAAATTTTATTCTTCCCGAGCCTTCATTACCACTGAATCAAAGATAGTCCTGGGGAGTATTTATTTATATCAACAATTGGAGCTGGGTCAAAAGGCATGAAGCCACAATTCATCATAGTTATCTTATCTGTTGCCACATTTCATTTGCTAATGTCCTGAAACTTTGAGATAGCAGAGTCCTTCCTTGAACATTGCACATACTTTTCATCTGATTAAAAAGATACTAAAGTAACAATGCAAAAGGTGTGGATTCATTGCCTTGGGAAAAAGGCTTTTCCTTGTGGCCTTCAAGAGATCACGAACAATGTAATTAGTAGTTGCTACTGGGTGCAGAATTAATATCAGCAGCATATGTAGGCACGCCCAGTGAAAAATGCAATGGCACGGGCTCCAATAATTAAACATGAGTACCAAGAATTTATCTCTTTGCCAAAAAAAGGTGAGCCTTCAATTTACTTCACAGCTTGGATCAGGTTTGAGACCTAACACTGGATTTCCTGGTGGATTAAGAATGTTGATCCAAATTCTCAGCTGATAGAAAATTATACCCCTTCATTAGCTTCAAAACAAGCCTGGTGTCAGCTGTGTCAAATCGCATCCTTCCATGTATGTCACTGGACTATCCTTCAGGAAGAAGAACCCAATATACAGTATGTTGACACAGTGATATTTACAATAGTGTGAGCATTAGCAAACTGAATAACAATGCAGGAATTTGCCAAAAAAAGAGCTATTTGCAAAATACAAACTAGTGTTAAATACAGTTATTGAATATTGAATATTCACGCATCTTAAATATACTGGTTTGCTTATCAAATTTATATGGCCATTCATCTCACAAACAGTGACACTGGGTGGCAACACTGAATTAAAAACAATAAATATATAAAACAATCATGATTAAAAATATAAAAAAGCAGAAGACCCAAGAGAGGATGAATAACTTTCTTGTTATGTGCTATAAGGGAACCACGTGAAAATGTCACCATTTTTGACCTCCTGATGACATAGCCAAGTCATGAAGAACTTCTGGAACATTAACAGTGGTGGAACCAACCTTACTTCTGGGGGAGAAGGCTCAATAAGACTGGTCCCTCAATAAGAGGGACCAGCAACGTATCTTCTCTACCAGATCTGATGGGATGGGCAGATATCATTGAGGAGAGATAGTCCAAGTCATGGAGGGCTTTAAAAGTTAAAGCCAGCACCTGAAATTGAACCTGGAAGCTAAGTGGCAACCAATCCAACTCATGGAGTGGAGGTGGTAATTGTTAGTATTGAGTGCGTTTGACGTCGATTTGGATCTTGGTGCTGCCCCTGGCAATAAGATGCTGACTCAGAAGATCTTTTGACATTGTTTATTCTGAGTACAAATAACGAAATCTCTCTGTTTCCATCATAAGTATATCCCAGCATGGGATCAGGGAAGAGGGTCAGGATACAAAAGGACTGAACGAACATCTAGTAAGAACAAAGGAAGTTAGGAGGGGTTCTAATACCCCACTGCACGCTCCACCTCTCCCTATACTGAGGTAAGCTCATGTTACAGACCTTTGGGACTCTCTGTCCCTAACACATCCACATATAGTAGTGGTCAGCACACACATGCATATACTGACAGTGCTTGGGGGGGGAAAGTGAAAGTTACAAAAGTGAAAGTGCCTCTCCAAGATGGCCTTCAAGGTCACCTTGCTATGAGAAGAAGGAAGCTGCAAGCCAGCCTACAATCAGAGTGGCTGTTTCAAAAACATCTTGTTGGAGATTGATTGGATGATGGTGGGGGGACCAGCAATAGGATGTGCGTGAGCGGGGAAAAGTTTTTACTTGGGGAATTGGTGCATGAATTTCAGTTCTGGCTTTCCACTACTGTATTTCACTTGGCTTCTACTAAACCATACTTTTCTCAACCCAATATTGTTAAGGATCTTTTTTTTAGAGGCTCAAGCTGAGGCAGGTCTGGATGGATTGATACTAAAAGAGAAGGAAGAGTTTGCTGCACTTCTTAAATAGAACCAGCACTGGTGTTGCTTATTAGGAAGGGCACAGTTCATTTCTTGCAAGGACTCTCATAGGGAACCTTTGCTCTGCTGTCTTCTTTGCATGGAGAGCCCTTGCATTGGGAGTATTTGTCATCTTTAGAGACCAATGGTAACAGTTGATTGTCAATCTGCTCTGTCTCAACAGTCAGTAGTTCTTCAGATGGTGATTTGTCCAGCAACTGTGGAGTAAGCTTCCTATCTGAGTCAAGCTCACCATGGCAAGTTTCCTTGGGAGGACCAATTGCAGCCCTACCTGTACCGGATACTCAGCCTTCCATCCTTCTGAGGTCGATAAAATGAGAACCCACCGGAGTGGGAAACTGTCAGGTAGACCAGATCAGGGATCAAATTCACTGGAAGGCTAAAACTACTTTGAAAATGGCTATAGTACAGAACTTGCACATCTCCATCAAAGTCGTCTTTGTTACTCTTTGAAGAGTCCTTGCTACAGTGAGTGACTTCCACCCTAACCACCACTGATTTGGGCTACTATAAGGTCTTGTCTATTGGTCTGTCTTTGACGACCACCCAGAAACTTCTGCTGGCATTCAGAATTCAGCAACCTGCATGTGGATGGGTGCATGATGACATGACCATGTTGCACTGATCTTTCTGGACTTGCAATGGTTTGTAAAAGATGTCTGGTTGCATGTCAGCCCTTAGTTTGACATTATTAACTCATTATCACAGTGGCAACAACTTAGTTAGAGGAGAAGGCTCTTGTGTTCAGAAGCATAAGCCTTTTCCCTGCCAAAACTCAGACCTCATAATTTGTCAAAGATTATAATGCATTAATTTCCAAAACTCATTGTCATCATTGCAAATTCACTGAGATATGTAAAGTTCCCTATCTGCCATGGTGAGGAGGGAAGCAGCGAGGTTTACAACATATGCATTGACATCATAAAGCAGATGTACTACTGTGCAGTACTACTACTCTGAATTCTGTATTTGTTGAAAATACTTATTGTAGCATGTACAAGAAGATATTATCATATAGTGTCACTTTAATCTGTTGCAGATGCTACTGCTATCAGTTAGTCTTTACAGAAATTGAGAGTCCAATGCACTGATCACAACCTTTTGAATATGCTTAATAGTGTAGTAAAATCTGCAAAGTGTACATTTTCACTGAAATTCCTTCTAAGTTATCTTCTTAAAGGGACCTTATTCCATTCTTTTCAGCATAACAGGGCTCCATCTATGCCACTCCTAAATGGGTGCTGCTATATCAGTTACATTCCTGAATGCCATGGCCTTTGAAAGTGCGTGGGAGCCCTGGGGTGGCAGAGTTAACAACAATAAATATCTGGCTTCCCACTGGTCACTCGTGCTGTTTATGTATTTCTCAGATAATCTCTATGGCATAGAGCTGGAAAACAGCATTGCCTCTGTGACTGCTGGAAAGCTGCCAAATTGCTTGCAGAATTAAGATTGCCATAGACATGGCAATGAACAAAGGTTGGCTGCCAATACATACCATAATGAGGATTTGATGCTAGGTAATAGAAACAGAGCACAACTTTCTAATCATTTTCCCCTATTCTGCCTGACACAATTTAGCTTCCTAATTGAAGCTACTGTACAATATCTGGGTGCTAAATCCAGCTCACCAATAGATGGCAATATAAACTCTACTGAACTGTTCAGGTTTTGAAGATCTCAACAACTTTGTCCAGCCACAACTTTCTCTTAGCTCTAAATCCTTTCTGTCTTCCTTCCTTTCTTCATATATTTGTTTTGTAATTTGATTCTCATTCTCTCTATATCACCAAAGCCACATTAACATAGCTCTTTTGGTCAATCACTTTTGTATTCAGTGTTATTTTATTTACTCATAATCCCATCACTTCTTGTTTTACCTCATTCTGACTGTATTCAACTTATTTTTCGCCTGACATACCTCAATATACACACGTCTCATACACATTTCTAGATAACTAAGTGTGCAAAATTGTGCTCTTTTGTACATATAAATGATTTTTTTGCTTCTTTACAGAAGCTTGAGGAGAATTTCCCGTTCCCCCCCCCCCAGAGGGCCACTCATGGATGAGCCGCAGCGAAAGGAAGACAAGACACAGCTGTTTTCCTCTGGGA
>JANHJO010009379.1:0-13262 GCA_032468235.1 Pseudoxyrhopus heterurus
TTCTCTCTTTATCTATCTATCTATCTATCTCTCTATATATCTATCTATCTATCATCTATCGATATTATATCTATCTACACACACACACACACACACACACACACTGGATAGAGTTCTGAGAGGAAAGCTCTGAAAGACAGCAACTATTTGTTGTTATTGGCTGACATTAATAGTAAGGGCCAACGATAACTTTTGGGATAGCAAACATACTAAACTCAGAGGTTATAGTGAGTTTTTGCGTGTAATTGATTGCTTGAATTGATACCTAATTTATCAGATTCTCTGTAAACAAAGGATTGCTATAGCTTTACTATCAGGGAACTTTCAATTAATGCTCTGAGTTCTCTGCATGAACGTTCACTTTCCTTATTTTAAGCTCTCATTCTAGATAGACACATTTTTAACAGGTCACGCCCTCAAGCTAGAAATTATATGACTTTGTAGCTCACTAGACAATCCATGTCCCATTGGGTCATTTTTTTCAGAGATATTTCCTTACCTAAGCAGGTAAGATCTTGCAGGAGTGTAGTTTCAGCAGCATGAATGACAAGGAACAAACATGCCACCCTTTGTTGACTAGTAAGTGGTAAAAATACTACAGTAGTACTGTAAATTTCTGTGGTGAGATAAATATCAGGCATATTTAATATATATTCCCAGCTGTATCAAAAACATTCTAGAACAAGTAACCTATCTCAGCTTCAACTCATTCTTAAAGTCGATCTCTTCTTTGACTTTGCTTCTTGTTTTTTCTTTTTTTTTAAATAAGTTTTTTTGTTTTTATGTTACATACAGTCTCTCAATATGCGAACAGAGTTGTTCCTGGGTTTTCTTCTTGACATACAGATTCCATATAGCGTTAATCATCAATTTCAAACATTTAGCACAAAGAATCTCTTAGATAACACTAATAGTACTAATAATATAACATTTTCATCATAATTATCATGCCTTGAGGCTTACATTTTATCTTTTAAGGTTTTCTTAATTTGTTCCTTCATAATCATAATCTTATAAAAAACAAGTATCATAATTCCAAAATTAATTCCCTCACTTTTCAAAATCAATTCATTAATCTTCTTATATTCATTACCCAAAGAAGAAAACTTACAATTCATTTCAATTATTTATCCCAAATTCTTATATGAAACATAATTTCAAATGTCTAAAATTAAGATTAAATTCTTCACTTCCAAAGGTTCATTTGTCTTCTTATATCCCATCAGCCAAAGAAGAGGAAAAAAACAAGAAAAACTTTTAGCCCATTTCAGATTCTATCACAAACAGCTTCTTAATAATTCTACTAAACATTAACTTTTTAAAGTCTATAGTGTCTTGGGGTTCATCTTAAGTTTATGTCTTAAAATTTACTTAGTTTCTCATCCTTTTAATAAATATAATATCCTGGGACTTATATTGTATTTATATTTTAAAATCCTTGTTTCAGTCTTTATTCTTTTAAGCTTATCTTATTCTTATATAAAACTAACATAATTTCATATCTTTCTAAAATTAGAATTAACTTCTTACTTTCAAAACCAATTCATTATCTTCTTATATCCATCAGCCAAAAGAAAAAAAAACTTTCAGTCCATTTTAAATTTTATCACCAATAATATTCTACTAATACATTAGCTTCTTAAAATCTATAGTATCTTGGGGTTATCTTAAATTTATATTTTAAAATTTGCTCAGTTTAATCTTCCTCCTTTTTAATTTTATTCTTATTCTTATTCAGTACAAAAATCATAATTTCAAATAGTCTCTTGAGTGCTGACTATTATAACACACTAATTATCTGTTATATCCACCTCACTCCATGCTTAAAATAATATAATTCATCATAATAAAACATTGATTTCTTAAAATCTATAGTACCTTAGAATTTATCTTAAATTTATATTTTGAGATTTACTTAATTCAATCTTTCATCCTTTTTATTCTTATTCATTTATCCCAGATAATCTCTTAGAGATACTAATTATAATAATACACTAATTCATTATCTCCACCCCATCTCCATATTACAATATATCTCCCAAGAAAGAAAAAGAAAAAGAAAAAAGGAATCCGTTCTGCTACAATTAAATACTCAGCCTAATATTAACTACCCATCATCTCTCTTTTTCCTCTTTGTTAATATATTTCATCTTTGACTGTCAGCTCCTTTTCCAAGTTCGCTTCTCTGGTTCCCTGCCACCGCCATAGTAAAAGATTGCCAGATATCGCTCTGCATCTTCTGTTGTCTGCTCCACCTGCTATCCATGAGTAAGTCTTTCTTTCTCTCGGGGCTTTGAAACTTTCTTATTGGTTCCACACTCCTTCTCCTCTTTAGTCCCTTTGATTGCTGGTTGTGCCATTCGACTCTCATCGCCATCCCGTCTTCTTCTGCTTGTTCTATTGTTTGGTAGTCCACCGCTTCCTCACTTTGGTCAACCAGCTGCTCCACCATTCACCCTGTCGAATCATCACTCTGATTTTTATTTCCATTACAAATGTTCAGCATTTTTTGAATATTTGAGATATTCTATCAAGATTCCCAATCATCCGATCACAGCCTGGAAAGAGCCCATCATGCAGACTTCGCCACTCAGTTATTTCTGTCGCTATTTTACTTGGGTGGCTGTTAAAACCTCACGATTATTTAAAGTCACTCACAGTCTCCAGCTCGATCACGCTTTTTACTCTCTCCTCTGTTCACAATTTCAATTAGAAAATTCAATTCAGCTTGTGTATCCACCCACCAGCAACTCCAGTTTTTAAGCTACCCCCTGCACTTTTTTTCCCTGGGATGACTCCAACTTTGTGGCGGCCATATTTGCCACTGCGTCATCCCACCGTCAGCTAGGGCTTTTCCCAGATCAGAGAAGGGAGAAAACCCTCCCCTCGATCCTTCTGGGGGATCCCCAATGCTTTGCCACCCCTACAGGGTGGCTTAGGCTCCACGAGGAGCCCTTGGGCAGGGCAGCCTGGCACAAACTCCGCGAGCTTGTGGAGCTTGCAGCCAGCATCGCCAAAGGTCAAATTGGAAGTCCTTTTTTTCCAGATTCTTATAGTCCAATTCCAATTTTCTTTGACCCTCTCTTTTTTTCCTATTCCTTCTTCTGACGTACATCATAACCCACCCTCTTATACAGGCTTTTGCCGTATCCCATACAGTCTGCGGGAGGTATCTTGATTCTTGTTTTCTCTAAAGAAGAAACCCATTTCTTTTTCAACAAACCAGACAAATTCTGCTTCCTGTAATATCGTTTGATCCATCGTCCATCTTACTCTTTCCTTTCTCTCTTTCCAAACAACCGTTATTGGATTGTGATCTGCCCAAATATTTACTTCTATGTTTATATCCTGTATACTCGTGACTAAATCTGCAGAGGCCCATAACATATCTATTCTGGACCAGGAGGCATGCATATTAAAATAGTATGTAAACTGTTCCTTTTCTTTGTGAATTTCCCTCCACCCATCTCTAATACCCAGTTCCTCTACCATTGCAAAAAACATTTTTGGAAGAATTTTCCTTTCTTTCTTCCTGACACTCCCTGTTTTATAGTCCATTTTAACATCAATGATAGCGTTAAAGTCACCTACCACACATACGTTATCATATTCTAATTCTGCTACTTTTTGGTGCAAATCTCTATAGAACTCCTCTTGCTTAGTATTTGGAGTATATTTTGCTACTAGTAAAACCTGTTTTCCACATATATTTACCTCCATCATTAAAACCCTCCCATTCTGATCCATAAAGATTAACTTAGATTTAATTGTTTCTTTAATATACAATACAACTCCTCTTATTGTGCTGTGCTAGTGGGGTATAATTTTTCCCAAGTTTTAAGTAGTCTAGGAGTTTACACTTTTGTTGTTTAA
This sequence comes from Pseudoxyrhopus heterurus, assembly GCA_032468235.1. Lineage (NCBI taxonomy): Eukaryota > Metazoa > Chordata > Lepidosauria > Squamata > Pseudoxyrhopus > Pseudoxyrhopus heterurus. The sequence goes on from JANHJO010009379.1 coordinate 3,874, forward strand.
TATGAACCTCTTATATGATGTCCATTTTAAGTTTTTGCTGATTATTAAATATTCTTCTCTTTTGTGGCCAAGTTTAACCTATTTATATTTGTTGAAAACAGCTTAATTTCTTCTCCCATTGTTACTTATAATTCTTTAAATTAACTTGGATAGGACAAGTCTTCAAATGAGGAGGCCTTCAACAGAGGTTCCTTTCCTCACACTGGAATACATGGCTACTAAAAAATGGTTACTGGTTACAAAATCTCGAAAAATAAAAAGTCAAAAGGCACACATCATTCTTAGATGCAAATTGGACATCATGTTATACATGAGGACAGTGTTATTGAAGATGGTTACACCATATGTGTTATCCTCAGTTCAAATGGGAATCAAAAATGCTTGATTATGTTACTTCTTGGTCAGAATCTGTTATTTGATCTGCCAAGTATATCCATTTTCCACACATATAAAGTTGTGGAGCTGTTGGAAAATGTTTCCACATGGGCAAAATTGCTCAAGATGTTTCAGGAGCTTTATTGATAGCAGGTGGCAGTAATGTGATACCTTATTCAGAAAGAAAAAAGAAAGGCAAGGCAAGACCTGATACACCTGTGGCAAGGATGGTTAAAGAAGTTTCTCAAGACTAAGTTGACTTTTCAGTGAAAGGCAAAACACCAAAAAACACATCCCCTTAGCTATCCTGTAACAAACATGAATGCAAGAGCCCTCGTCTGTATGAAAATTTAATTTATCCATTTTGTACCTCCCCCTATTCCAAGCAGTATCTCACAAGATCAATATGGGTAGGTCACTGGGACCAGTGGTTTTGTCTTCTGACCTTTTGGACTCACACTAGAGCCCATCCTCCAGCAGGTAGTATCTCTTCTAGAAAGATAAATGAGAACGGTGCCCCTCTTCTTGTTGTTGTTCTTTGCGTTATTCCTATCATATCGCAAGGTCCTCAGTTTTGTATTTCCCCTACCACTTTGGTCTGCAGCATCGGTGGGGCATATGCCTACGCCTCTCATGTCTTCATGCAGGCAGTCCATCCATTGCTTTTTCAGTCATCCTTGGAGCTGCTGGCTATTTGGGCTAAGTAAAAATGCTCACATCATGATGGATTTCACATCAGCTTTGACCACATGTCCATACCACTGCAGCCTTGCTTCTCTCCATTTCTCCTGTCAACTCCAAATTTTGCCATAATTGTAAATGGTATGTGGCAATGTCCTTGGGAGACAAGAGGAAGACACAAGCCAAGGCAACGGTCTGATAAGAGGCAGCTGAGTCTGCTGCTGGGCGAAGAACACATAGAATAATAGAGTTGGATGGGACCTTGGAGGCCTTCTAGTCCAAATCCCTGCTCAAGCAGGAGACCTTATACCATTTCAGACAAATTGTTGTCCAGTCTCTTCTTGAAAGCTTCCAGTGACAGAACACTCACAATTTCTGAAGGCAAGCTATTCTATTAGTTGATTGCTCTAACCATTAGGAATTTTCTCCTTAGTCCTAAATTGCTTCTCTCCTTGGTTAATCTCCATCCATTTAAAGGTATCCCCCCTAGTTTTTCAGGGATTGAAAAGGGAGGAGGGGAGGAATACTGTGTGTGTGTGTATGTATGTATGTGTATATATATATATACACACACACACATACAGTATTTCTCCCCTCCTCTCTTTTCAATCCCTGTATGTGTGTGTATGGTATTGAAAAGAGGAGATTGAAATATATACACACACACACACACACACACACACACACACATATATACTGTTAATGATTCTGTTTAATGTAATCATACAATAAAGCAGGATTCATTCATCTAGGTATGTTCTATCTTGCAAAACTGATAATTTTGCTTACCTTTGCCTTTTTGTGCCCTCTTTAGATAGTTGGACTCAGAAAAAAATTTTCTCCTTAGTTTTGTAACAGAAAGCTTTTAGGAAGCTATCGTCACACACTGGGAGGTAACCTGCAACCTCAGGTTAACGTTATCTCTGTGTCCACTCAATGAATAGAAATTAACAGGTGCCCGCAGAAGAGTGTTCTGGGCGATCCAGTTTCTCAGATCATCAAATTCTCAGCTGGCCTGGGTGTCAATATATTGCTTTGATGAATTATAAGTGATTGATCTAGGTAAAGTGCCTTCTCCCTCTGCCCCACCTGCTGGCTGTGGAGACATAGATAGATTAAGCAATTATGGATTAATTCCACATCAGATGGCCTTGGACAATTAGTCAGGAGCTAAGGAGTGACCAGGTGCTTTCGATAAAAAGAAAGTCATTACAGCAAAGAAAAACCTGGTGATCCAAGCTTGTGAATCAAGCAGGGACAGTTCAACATTTTGACAGGGGAGGAAATGAAGATTAGCATAAAACAGCACCAATTATTAACAGCAGGGCTCTTTACCACAAGCTGAAGGCAGAAAGGGAAATGCAACAACACGTAGGAGAAGGGAGCTTCAAAGAGTGTAACTGAGATGAAACTTAAAACCCACTAAGAAATGCACAGATCAGAGGCACTGTGCCAATTTTCCACTGGAAAATCAGACAACTATACCCATGATCTTGCTTTAAGGTGAAAAGTGGATCTAGGCTACTTCTTTTTTTATTTTGAGAAAAAAAACCTGCTTATAGTTTTCTGATATGGTCAAAGTACCTATCAGACAACCTTTTTTAAAAGTGGAAAAAGTATTGTGTTTAAGAAATGAATTTAAGCCAAGCCCCCAAAACCAAGAAAGACACATTGGGTTGGCTCTAAGCAGTTTCCTTTTATTGTTCTTCACCTATAGACAGAATCTTGCCAGACTAAAGTAACTACCAGTAGTTGCATTATTAAAGGTGTACTCTTAGGGAGGAGCTATCTTGACCTTCTTCCTTTCAACCAAACTATCTAAACCTTGCCATCTCTTGTTCCTCTGGAATGCAGCCCCTCCCTCCTGGGAATCCAGACTACATTCCACTACAGTATAATACAGTACCTACATATCACTGGTACCAGAGGTGGGAATCACAATGCTGCTATGAGTTATCATCCTACAGAAAGTCTTCTTAAACATTGCATATACTCCTGCTCATACTATTTTTTCTGATCATCACTGCCTCTGCATATATGAAGTGATAAAAATAAGAATGTGAAGCAGCATTGCATATCAAATTTGTCTTCTCTGGGGGTTATGCAGATTGACAAGCACATGAGTTAGTGGCAAAGAACTGGGAGCAGCCATTGAGAATCGTATCCTAATTAAAACAGCTGCTCTTCATTTGCAGAGTTAAAACTGGGGAAAACAAGTTCAAATTGCAAGAAAAAGTTTGGCATGCAATATTCTAAATACTGCAGGTGTGCAAATAGTCCAGTCGGGAGCTATTTTCTACCTCCTAGCAGTGTTTTTGTATTCCCAAAATGCACAATATATGGTGTGTTTTTTTTTTGCAGAATGGGGAAAGAGTTTAATCCTTAAAATTATCATTTCCACCCATCTCCATATAATACCCACTCACTTTTGTAATGCAGTTCTTGAAATGCCACACAAAGGTTTGTGTGAACCTTGAGGTAATGGAAGTTGTGCACCCCAAGTGCAAATCTGAATACTCTAATCAAGGCCACTTCACTCCAAAAGCAGAACACACTCTAAAACAAATGTAGGGGAAAAAAAATAAAGGTAGACTTCAACTTACTAACACAAATGGGGCCAAAATTTCTGTGGCTAAGCAAGGTGATTGTTAAGTGAGTCATGCCTGATTTTATGACCATTTTTGCAATGTTTGTTAAGTGAATCACTGCAGTTGTTAAATGAACTAAGCAAATCCTGATTTCCTCATTGACTTTGCTTGTCAGAAGCTGCTGGGAAGATTGCAAATGGCAATCACATACCCCAAGATGCTGCAACTATCATAAAAACATGCTGGTTGCCAAGTTCCTGAATTATGATCATATGACTATGGGGATGCTGTGATAGTTGTAAGTGTGAAGACTGTAAGTATTTTTATCAGTGCTATTGTGACTTTGAAGGGTTGCTAAACAAATGGTAAGTCAAGAAGTACCTGTAAAGACATGCTAAGCTTAACCTGTTAAGATAACAAGCTTCCCAACCTGAGGTTTCTGGTTGAATATTTTTGGCAGATACCTTATTCCAAACTACACGTTTTATGACTGCCTTTTCATAAGTCCTTCCAGTCTTTCATACTTCTAGTTAACAGAAACTGCTTCCCCTGGGACCTATTATCATATATGGTGGACGTGCCCGAAGGCAAAGATATTTTGGAAAAAAGAATCATAATTGGCTAGAAGCAATGATAAAATGTAAATTAAAACTTGAACCAGCGAGCTTCTTATTGGGCATAACGTTAGAATTAGAATGAAAGAGAGTATGTACTTGGTCCTACACGTCCTTACAGCAGAAAGAATAGCCTACGCACAACAATGGAAAAATGAGAAAACCCCTACAGAAGCACAAGTTATAAAGAAAATTTTGGACTGTGCGGAAATGACAAAATTAACATTAAAAATAAAAGGAAAAGAAGGTAAAAAATATTTTCAAGTTTGGGAACTCTTTTATAACTGGTTGGAGGACAAATACAGAAAAGTTGAAAAGCGAAAAAACGATTAAAAAAACATGGTTAAGCCGTTGGGTAGATATGAGTAGTGAATAGAAAATGTATATAAATCCGTTCACATAACGTTCAAATAATTGGCTATATTTATTAGTTTTAAATGTGTATTATGGTGTAGAGTATTGTATTTGTGGTGTTGATGTTTGTGTTGTATTGTTTGTGTTTACTTTGTTTTTTGGATTTTAAACAATAAACTTTTTTCTAAAAAAAAATAGTTAATCAATGCTTAGAGTGGTTAATAATTGCAAAACAGCAATGTCTATCAATTTGTTGCAAGGCTTCCAATTCTATGACTTGGGTTAATACAGCAACATACTGCAGTGTAATCAGGATGAATTGCAATTTGTTTTCAGACTCAGATTTCCATACTGAAGATAAGGTAGTCTTAAATGTATCTCCTAGTTTTTACAACTTGTATTATCCAGAGTGAGTTCACTTTTAAGGTACAGCTGCTCACACTGCTTTCAATCATATGTTCTTCCCACTGAAATTAGGTGTATATTGTAGGCAGAGTTTTGCATTTGGTTAGTAACCTCTTACTTTCAGTTTAAACAGTCAATTTGTCTGTGGATGGAATAGTAGCAACCCAAGGAATATAGCGGAGGGATAAACCATGTGGAAAGACCACTAAATCCTTTCAGCAAAGTAAAAGGTGATAGAAGAAGGGGGGGAATGCCAGCTAAGGACCTGCAATTTCTGCCCAATCCAGGATGGTTAAATGTTTCTAGATCCAACCCAAGAATGTTCAATTTTCATTTTCACCATCATTCAAGGATCAATAACATATTTCCAAAGGCACTGAAATTAGAGGATGGGAAGGCTAGATAGCTCTGTCCATTCCCATGGTTCCTAAGACATCAGCTTTAGTTATATTGTTCTTAGCTACAAGTCCTTCAGTGTGTACAAGAATTTTTCCAATCTTTTTTCTTTGATGATCTCATCTTCATCAGAATTTGAAATGGAATTTAATTGATTTGTCTTTCATCTGTGAGACTTTCCAACTGCATCATTCCCAATGTCTGGTTTAATGTTTTCAGACAATTAGTTCAATAAGGAAAGTAAATAAGTAAGAATATCCAAAGGTAGGCCAACTCAACTATCACATAAAATCAATAGTGTAAAATAGTTGAAGTCCATTTGTTCCATCTGAATTATTTAGACTGCTTTCCTATAGGCAAATAAATATCTTATTGGAATTAACAGAAGTTGTGTTTCACAATTTTTTTCAATTCTTTTAATTTGATGGACATCATTTTATGAGGACTATCTATTAGTTGCTAGTTGTGTGAGGTTTTGGAAACCTATGGCTCATCCTTGGATCATTCATGCTATTTTCTAATTGTATTGCATCCTCTCAGCTTCCTTTTGTTTGCATTCAGTTATTCCAAACAATAGGTTCTCCTCCTCCTCTCTTGTGTTCTTATTACATTTTTAAAATATTTAACTTTTAGCTTAATTATTAATGCTTTTAGTGATACATGCAATTTTTCCTTCATCTAATATTGAAATATCTGTTCTTCTTATGGTAAGATGTTCTAAATAATTTCCTCAGGCACCATTTTTCAAAGATACCCATTTTTCTTAGTTCAGTCTTTGTTATGGTTCATATTTCACAATTATAGTTACAACTATGAAAATCATAGCTTTGTACGCCTAACTGCTTGTGAATTGCATCCTGAGGCTCTAAGGTTTCTATTTCTTTATATAACAAGTATGATTATGTAAAACAAAAAACAAAAATAAAATGATCATGTGCTGATTCTATTTTTAGACAACTTGTACACATGGGATGATAATATATCAATGTCTTCTGGTCTCCTATGATATTTGGAATTAATGGATGAATATCTTGGGCATATTATAGAATTGTGTTTTGGTTATAGAAACATCAATATTCACTTAAAAGCAATCCCCTGATCTCTTTCTCTCTAACAGTCTAAGCATTGATTAAGCATTAATTAATAACTATAAACTTCCTTAAATCTTAATAATAAAAATATAAAAATATCTGTTAGTGTTTGAGAACATATTATGCAATAAATAATAAATAAAATAATGAGCTGTGTTATATTGACTTTTATAAATCAAATAAACTCTATCCCTGAGATTTCATTTTAGAGCCCCATGTACTATGATTTGCTCTGGAGCAATTAAACCAGGTTGTGATTCTCATGTTGGAAGATGTAAAAAGATTAAGAAAAGTTTAGAAAGTACCAATAAAGGGGAATATTTGTAGCTCAGAGTTGAAATGAGGGGTCCTTGGTGCTCTCTGAACTTGTTTGTTTTCTTGCAGACATTTCATTACCCTAACTAGATTAGAAAGTGCATATTTGCCTGATGGAGGCATAGTATGAATGGTTTTCTTAAAATTTATTTTGAATAGAAGCTCTTACATTCTCAATTTATGGTTGATTTGTCTTAAATGCATACATATATGTTCATCTTAGCAACTTATTAATAAGTAAGGGTGCCTCTGGAAAAAGTGGGAACTAGGCTATAACAATAATCAAATATTAGAAGATAGAGTGCCTAAGGAACAGCCTTTTCTTTTCTTTGTATGATAAAGATTTGTTTTCAGTAATCATTCTTCCTATGAGTTTTCAATTTCCAACTTGAGACTCCAGTTTTTACAATATCAATTTAATGACTGAGGTGAGAAGAGAGGTTACCCAGTCTGCCAATAACCTGCTTGATAAGGGGCAATCCTCACTTGCTAATTTCTTCAGATCTAGTCTACCTAGTCTATATTAATTGTATTTCTTTTAAATTATTCCTTTCAAAAATTATAGCCATTTTGTCAAAGGATGTAGGATTCATGATAGTTCAGCGAGAGGGGCAGCAACTAGATTAAAATAAAAGAAGGGTATTACATACATGAAGACCAAAAGTGAACAAATAAAGAAAAATCAGCATCCATTTCAAGGAAATGTTTGTTCAGCTTTGGGGTAGGGAAAATATGAAGCAAGCAAACAAGGCAGACACCAAAGTGAAGCTCCTCTTCGCTTAAAAGATGACACTTCCATCATTTATTGGCTAGCTAAAAGAAGCCTTGTTCTTCTCTGCAGGGAGTAGTACACCTGTGTACTGACCCGGTAAGGTCTTAGCCTGTTTGACTTAGGAAGACTTACCCCTGCTGTCTTCCCCTTGATTGGCAAAGGGCAGCTGCTACTTGGTCTCTGGTGGCTGTGGGTCTTTCCATCTGTCATCCTTGGGGACGCCACAGGTTGTCTCCAGCTATGGTAGTGTTGCCTGGCTAAGCTGTCTCTTTTCAAACATAGACAGGGAAGAAAGATGCATGGTGGAAAAGCTTTGTCGAGAAGTGCATGAAGCATAGGGATGGATAGTGCAACACAGCAGGGAAGGGAAGGTATTGGCCATCCTCTGCTAGCTGTAAACAACCAGACATTAGATGAAAAGAACATGTTGAAAAAGAATTATTAACAGAAAGAGAAAGCAAAGTGGCCACAAGAACTGCAAAATTGAAATCATCACTAACTGGCATGGTAGAAGGGGATCAAAATTCGATTCAACAGAACTATTTGCAGCACAGCAAAAAAAGAGACAGTAAGCTAATTCCAAAATCTGTGTTTCTGTAAAAATTAGGGAATCTAGTCTCAATCATTATTATAGGTTCACTCCGTCAGCTTAACAAATGCAATAGTTAACTCTGAAATCAATATCATGTCAGAGGGGGGGAGATGCTTTCTTTTTCCTTTTCTTTGGCTCTTTTCTCAATGGGAGTGTGTTATATGCATGATTGTGTGTGAGTGCTAACAGCACGTGAATATCAGAAAGTAATAAAGGGAGGGAGGGAAAGATAAGTGATTGTTTAACACAATGTGCAGTATTTGTTGCATGCACACTGTGCAAACTACTTACTACGTACTTTCTAGACGCTTACTATAAGTCTATTCCCTAAGTTGATTTTGTTTCTCAGGATCTGAAGAGCTAGACTCAACAAAATAAGATGCTACAAATGGTTTGCAGCAGTGTTTGCCCCAATGCATGCTATTCTGCCGATGCCCAAATAATGACTGAGAACTAACTAGTTTATTTATTTGTTTCTAAGTCACAACCAAACTCACATCATATTGTTTTATATTGCATAATATATTAATAGAATTTATTATAAAGGATAAGTAATGGTACATAGATCCTATGTATGAACCTTGTGCCACACCTGATACTGCAATCTTATTTTGGCTAAGGAATAACAAAATAGAAGAGTCGCTTTCTGTAAGGTGCTCTAGACATTAGCCTAAAGCAGGGCTATTATTCAAAGGAATTGGCAGCATCCAGAGCTTTCATTCAAATGATGAAATGATAAGGAGCTCTGAAGTTATAACTGAAATGCAAAAGGTGTAAAGCCTATTTCCACTTACTTGGCAATAAGAATTGTTGATCTAACATATTCTGAATAACTAGGCATAAAACTGTGCTATAAAAATAGAAGCCAGGATGGTACCTGAATCCCAAAATTCTCATCTCCAGGGAAAGGACAACATTTTTTGTAGTCTGGGCTTTTGGCTAGGACAATCCTGGGAACCAATGAAGCTCACTATTCAACCACAGACCTACTTTTCACAGACCTTTGGTTCCCACAACACACTAAGCCATAATGTTCTGGCTTGGCAAATTGGGAGAATTCAGAATTTAGCAAACCAAAGGAACCCCCCAGTAGGCAGGGGTAGTAGAGAAGCAAAAAAAAGAAAAGAAATCAAGATGGCAAGATTGCAAAACTACAATCAAAGGAGGGTTTGCAAGTACAGAAGGTTATCCATTCACCCCAAGCCC
>JANHJO010009384.1:3602-15053 GCA_032468235.1 Pseudoxyrhopus heterurus
TCTTTCCAAGCAGTCACCATGTTTCCAGTGTCTTTCTTCCCACTTGGAACTGAACCCAGATGGACATTTCTTCCAACACAACTAATCAACAAAGCAACAACTTTGAGGGATGAAAAAGGGTCCTGAAGCCCACCCACTCCTTGGATTGTCTTCAGATCCAGACTTGGTGGCTTCCATTTCTGTAGCTGGTGCCTGGCAGCCTAGTTGAGAAAGAGGTGGGCCAGTGTGGTTGAGTGTTATCTTCATGTGATAACAAATGAACTTTTGCTGTTACTTTAAATTCACTAGGTCTCCATGTATTCCAAAGAACTTGTGTCTGAGTGTTAGGACAGAAAGTGATTTGTGCATGTCCCTAATTATTTCCCAGCAGTTGACCAGGGTGCCTTGTCTGCTCTAATTGCACCTATCTGGAAAACCCAGGTAGATGGCAGGGGGGGGGGCTTACATAATACATGTAGCTCAACAAGCTATGAGTGTGTGAGTGAATGAACGACCATAAACTGAACCTAGGAGTGTGTGGAATAGTGGCAAAATGAGTGCAAGAAATAAAAGCACAAAAAATAAAAGCAGCAATAACAACTTTTTAATATGCCAAAATGCATATTGCTAGGATAATTTGCTCCTGAAACTGTTATCACTGTCATTTGACCAAGCAAGAATCAGGAGGATATCCTGGTTAATGTGCTGGACTGTGATTAAAAGGATGAAGGTATAACCTTAACTTAACACTAAATTCACTGGGTGATTTTGGAGTATCAGTATTAACTATTTATTGTGTGGATAAGCAGAGAAGCCCATGTTTACTATCTTGACTTCATAATAGAAAAATCAGGTAACCATAGATAATATAAAAATAACTATTGTTTATCAAAATAGGATAATGTTGCATAATACTTCCAGATGCAAACTTATTTTGAGAAGGATTCCATTTCTGAAATAATAGTCTGAGATACGTTATATATTTTTTCTCATATAGTCTTTCTTGGCAACCTATATGGACCACAATCTTACATTAGAATGCTGAACCCATAAAAGTATGGCTAAGTACCACACACACATTTTGTAAGCTAAAAAAAGAGGCATGGACCCCAGAAGCAATAGGAGCTGCTTGATCCTGTGGTGTGATGAAGCAATAAATCATGTTAACATAAAAAAAATGAAAATGTTAATGAAAACATTTACACTGTGTAGTACCCACCACATATCACCAGTATGTTTGAGAACAACAAACTGCAAGATACTGGAAGGAAATGGAAAGCAATAAATCCATTCTTCATGTGTAGAGCTGCTCCAAAAACAAATTACACACATACATCGTACCCAGAAGACTCTACAATATCAAACAAAGCTGCGTGTTTCATTTATGTTTTTTTTCTTTAGAGTGACTCCATAAAATCACACAAGGACACTTTAACTCTATGTTCGTAGTTGTCAGTAGACAATGTGAGGAACATTTTTTTAAATTAAAGCACTGCTACTATCTCCACTTTTGAATATGGGAGGAAAAAGAAAATTTATCATACAATCATCTTTCTGATTCCTCAAATATTTTGTATTGTTAACTGAGCTAGATAGAGAGACAAACAGACAGACACACATAGATTAGTAAGACCCAATGGATTTCATAAGCACACCATCAATAGGCAGGTCTAAACAAAGGTAATGTAATTTCTGGAGATTTACAAAAGATCCAGGTTTTATTCAAGCAAAGTAGTCTTAGCCACTTCATAGGTTCCGTCCAGAGGACAAAAGATCTACCATAAGCCAGGACTATATCTATATCTATATCTATATCTATATCTATATCTATATCTATATCTATATCTATCTATCTATCTATCTATCTCTCTATCTATCTATCTATCTATCTATCTATCTACCTATCTATACATACACCCCATGTGTGTGTGTGTGTGTGTGTGTGTGTGTGTGTATGATTTTAAGGAGATGATCAGCAATCAGTTCCACCTCTATTCCTTCTAAAAGATTGTTTACAGTACATTCTGAAAACATACCCCGCTTCACTCCCCAAACTGAAAAAAATATGTTCTGGAGAATCCCACTGTAGCAACACCTTCATCAATTGAACAACAACATAGGCACAATCAGTCACAGATACAGTCACTTGTCCAGTGAAAGTAGATACCAATTAATAAAACTGACAATCTCCCCTTAGCTCTAGTTAAGGACAGTAGAGTGGGCAGCAGAGGAACTATAAAAAAAATGATGCCAATTTCTACTTCTAAAAGATATTTAGCATAATGGGAGGCTCCCTTAGCAATTATAAATAAACACTACCAGTAATAGAGAAGATCCTGGGGAGGATCTTATCCCATATCTTTCATTGCTTTATTTTTACCACTGTGGAAATTCTCTGTAATTTGGAGGGCAATTATACTTTTGTATTGTTATTTGAGTTATTCTCACTTGAGGCACAGATGACCAGTTTCAAATTATCGTATATTTTGGAAATATTATGCGAAGACCTAGCTTCTGGAAGGGGGAAGATGGAAGGAAAGAGAAGAAGAGGACTACCAGCAACAAGATGAATGGACTCAATTACAGCACATCATTGGAAGTGAACCATTGGAAGACCTGAAGGACTAAGTGGGGAAAATTTCTCAATGTTGTTGCTAAGTGTCAAGACGATGACATGTAATAATATTTGATTATAGCCAATAAAAATCCCACGCAAGTGGTACACAATGATTGCTTGTGGAGTATTCTTGTATTAATAATTAATTAACACCACCCAGAGCACTTGTCTAGGATGGGCGACTATAGAAATTGAATAAATAAATAAAATAATACTGTAGGATAAAAGAAACTATAGGAAGGAATGCAAGTCCTCAGCCTCCTTCCTACTCTGAATCCAATCTTAGAGCATATTATGTCATCTATAACTTACAGACCTAACCTCACTCTATTTACCTGCTTTCCAATAAATGCTTCTCAAAACACCTTTCCTTGTACAGCCAGATCTCTCTTCTTAAATCCATATTCCTTTTCCCCACTGTTGATTGCCAGGCCATTAATATTCTGCAAGTGAATCTGTTAAAGCTGCTGTTTACAGCTCAGTGCAAATAAAACCTATCTTCTGCTTGACTCCTTCAATGACCTAAGGTGTTAAATCATTCCCTTCAGTGAGGCACATGCCAGGGAAATCTCCAGCCAGTAAAGTATCAGCAACCTCCATTAAGGATCATTTCATAAGTGGGGGAATTTTTTTACCTGACTCTTACTAGAGTCCCCACTTCATTGACTTGATATGCTTTGCAACCTGGAGAGTATGGTAACAGTCTCATTATTTCAGCTGAGGGATCTCTCTGTTAAATTAGGCAGAGAAAAATAATTATCTACTTGTAAGAGATAAGAAAAAGGTTTATTTTATCAGGAACATAATCCCCTTGTGATCAGGATTCAGATTTATAAATGTTACAATGCAAGAGCCTGGCATATCCTCTTTATGCATTGTGTAGTGGAAATGTGCACATCTAGTCATCTTGATGCACAACCATCCTGACAAAAGCTTAATCTGGGACTTTAAAATTAAAAAAGTGCTAGAACTCTATTAAATCTCCCAGTCTAGCTTTTCAGGCAGAATCTTATTTACCAGCTATCACAACCATTTTGCATGTCAGAATTTCCAAAATAATTCTATTGACAGCAGGAAAAACAACATGTGCCAAACACTCCGCACATATAAAGTGCATCTGCTTAGAATTGGCCAATTTAACAAGTAATTAACCTTTCTGTACATTCTCCATTTGGTTGATTTGAGATCAGCAAAGTGAGCCATTACTGTACCAGGGAAGAAATTGGACTGTGCTTCTTTTGCAACAGAAGCTCATCAGTCATATAAGGAATGTGAGAATATGCATCCCACACTGTGGAGTCCTTGGCACTGCCTGAGCTTGCTTGTTTGCTTTTACAAACATTTTGTTGCCAGATTAGGTAACATCTTCAGTGCTAGAAGGGAGTGGGACTCGCTCTTTATTTATATACAATAACTTGCCCAGTCAGTATTGTTGGGGGTGTTGTTTTCTCCTTGGTAGTTCCTTTATTAGGCTGTTGTTTACTGTTTGATTTTTGTCTGACTTGCTATTTCCTTGATTAGGGAATTGTTTACTGTTTGGCTGTTTGGTATTAATCCCTGTTTATCTAAGTGCCGATTGTTGATGAGGTGTTCTTCTGGATGTTTTGTTCTCTTCTTAGTCTTTAAGCTATTTTTCTTTTGAATGGTGTTTAAATGTTGTTTATCTCTATGTACCTGTTGGTGGTTGATTTGTCTGAGTGCCAGGCTTTTAGGAATGCCCTAGCATCATTGGGCCACTAGTGGCCCTGTAATTTGCCACAGGGTGATTTGTGCTTCAACTACTCTGATTTAACTAGAATTTGTGCTTCACCTCCTGAGGCTTCCTCCCTTCTGCCAGTTGGGAGATGTTATTGCCCTTTGACACCATCCCTCACCCACCATGGCAGTGTTTTTCAACCTTGGCAACTTTAAGATGTGTGTACTTCAACTGCTAGACTGGCATGGGAACTCTGGGAGTTGGAGCCCACACCTTAAAGCTGTCAAGGTTGAAAAACACTTCTCCACAATCACCTCATCCAGCAGTTTCACTGCTTCCCAGACAATGGCCAGCCAGAGTTTTTAAATGAGTTTTCCCTCACTAAAAAAGAAACAGTGGTGTGGGGGAAAATAAGGAAGGTGGTAAGGCACTAAGGCCAGCCCCATTGGCCACATGGAAGAAATTCTGTCTGGCTCAAGATGGGATTGGTGAGAATAATAGCAGGAGATGAAAGTGGGTGGGATGATGTGGAAGGACTCAAATACATGACTTTAAAGCAAGAGATCTTTCCTAGATTCTTTTCAAGACTCAAGGACTTACATTGGACAGGCAAAAAGTACAATTCAGAATTGGCAAATGAAATTGTACTTCTTAGGCCAAAGTAACTTCCGTTTCTCCCCAGTTTCACAGAGGATTTTTCAGTATGAGTTCCTAATATCAAAAAACAACTTTTTTTTACCGCAGAGAAATAACTTTCAGATGTTATGTTATCCAACTTTAATGCTATAGTTAGAAAAATCAGAAAATCAGAAAAATCATGAACTAATCAGGATCAATATGTCTCTAGTTCTTATGAATATGGCAAAAATCTTGTCTGGTTGATTATACTACTTGTATAGAGTACCTAAATCAAAACACTGACTTGCAAGCACCCTTTATTTAAGAAAGCTCTTCAAACAATATGGCCTAATTAATATGTTCTTTTTCTAGGCATAGTCCACAAATGGCTGATGTATGAAAATGAGGAATACAGGTGAACCAATGTCTCAGGATGATTTTGTGGATACTTCATGTAATTCTATTGGCAGCAGTACAAAAATGGTTTGTCATGGATTTCCTCCAGGATGTTCAATGAACAAAAAAAGTTTACCCTGTAACCTGTACATGTTTTCACAAGGATAATTTCAATATTTTTAAATCAAACCAGACACAAAATATATTTCTCTTCTGAATCTTTAGCTTCTACTGTTCAGAGATAGCACTTGCAATTTATCTCCCATTTTCCCTCCTGCCGCATTCTACCCAACCATCAAATACCCCCCATTTCATCATTCCTCAACTCCCTGAAGAAGAAGAAAGAAGTTCCCAGCATCTGTGCTCATGTTTTTTCAATGAGCAATATGGAATTAGGTTTGTATTGCTGTTCAGATATTTTTCTGAGAAAATGGTTTACAAAATAAGCTTTTTAAGGATCCGGACTTTTGAGAACTCACTATACTAATTTTCAGAAACAGAAATATGATTCAGTAGTGACACAAGTGTGCATAATGGGTGGAGAAGGGATATTTAGAAAAAAAATGAATATAACAGTTTATCAGTCAGAGTAGTTATTCTGTAGCCCGGAAAAGCAAGAAAGGTTTTAACATACTGTCTTCATATTTTCTCTCCATTCTTCATCACCTCCTTCCAGTCAATTAAACAGATGTCGGATTTAAATATCTCCCCCTCCGTTACTCCAGTTAGCTGGTAACTGATTTCCCTGCCAACCACAACTGTGCAACTAAGCTATCCAGTTGCTGCAGCAGATGGCCATCAGCATCTTCTTCCACAACTGGAGGTCAGGGGAAGGTTAGCCTTCCATCATCTGGCATCAGCACAAGGTCAGCTTGAAACAAACAGGAACAACAATTCAGGGGTGCACTTGTGATTTCTTAGCATTTGAAAGACTCCCAACATCAAGAGTTAACTCTCTGGGGAAGGCTCTCATGCTGAGAAAGGTGGTAGAAAAGTAAAGAAGAGGATGATCAGTAGCATAGTAAATGGACTGAATTACAACAGCAAGGGGTGCATTACTGGGAGTCCAGGTTGAGGATAGATTATCCTGGAAAAGATACAGTAAGTGGGGTCGGTAAGAGTTGATACTGACTTGATGGCACACAATCAATCAATCAATCCTCCAAAACAGCTTCACTCACAGCAAAAGTAGATTTAGATAATCTAGCATTATTCAGATGCTTTGGACATCAACTCCCAACTTGTTGAGATGGGTGGCTATAGAAATCAAATAAACAAATAAATAAACTGGCATCCACCCCAAGCAGAAAGATAGTAGCAAGAAATTGCAACCCAAAACATCTGGGAGGCATCATATTGTCTAGCAATGACTCAGGAGAAGTTGCTCTCTCTTGGTTCATTTGTGCACCCCTCCTCCCATACCATCTGGCATCACCTGGCAATAGCAGTTCTTCTTCAGCACCACTCCTGGGGGGGAAATCATAGTGTTGCACCTTAATCTCCCCATCTGGTGACTGGAGTATGATATTGCACCTCCTCTAGCAGGCAAAGCAACACAATGCTGTGCTAACTACTACCTATTAAGTTAATGTCTCGTTTTTTTGGCATGAAATAAAACTATGTATATAAACAATGTCCAAATGCTGCATTGCAGTACTCCTGCCAGGTAGGACTAGAATGTCTGCAAACCTCAATGATATTTTTCAGTCAGGAAAAAAAGATAAATCTAAATGAACAAGAAATAATCATATTTTGTTCAACAGCTGATGGATCTGACTTTAATATGCTGGGTGGGCTCAGACTATACTGCCCACGAGTACTGATTGCACAAAGAAAGGAAACAATTTATATCAGGAGTGGACAAGTGTGGCCTTTTTACGACCTTGGACTTCAACTCCCAGAATTCTG
Source organism: Pseudoxyrhopus heterurus (assembly GCA_032468235.1). Classification (NCBI taxonomy): domain Eukaryota; kingdom Metazoa; phylum Chordata; class Lepidosauria; order Squamata; genus Pseudoxyrhopus; species Pseudoxyrhopus heterurus. The sequence goes on from JANHJO010009384.1 coordinate 10,817, forward strand.
TTTGGCTTAGGAATCTGGGAATTGAAGTCCACAGGTTGTAAAGGGGCCATAGTTGCCCACTATGTCTTTATGTCATCACAACCCACTCTTTTGACTATATGTTACTTAACCCAAGCAATTGATTTATAATCCAAAATCCATTTTTTTAGTTTCATTTTATCTTAGCATGACAACAGGATGATTGTTATCAAAAGAGAAAGCAATGACTTAAACTATCTCTTTCTCTTCCCGCCAGGCAGAAATATATATCTGTACAGCAGTGTTTTTTCTTCTTGTTCTACAATTAAATCCAGCTTCTGTGGTTTGTTAACCATGGTTTATAACTTGGTATGACATGTAAACCTAGATCATTGTGGCTTGCTCAACAAATCAACAAAAAGCTATTTATTTATATGCTGCCTTTGTTATTTTTATAAATAATGCAAGGAGGTGAACTTACCTAATACTCATTATTATTATTCCTACAATAACCCTGTGAGATGGATTGGACTGAGAGAGTGACTGGTCCAAGGTCACCCATCTGGCTTTGGTGTCTAAGGTGGAACTAGAACTCACCATCTCCTTGTTTCTTCCCTGGTGCCTTAACCACTGATCACAATGGGACTTTGTGAGATCCTCAGATTGCCCTCTTCAAACTGTAATTGACTCAACTTTGGAAGCAGATTTCAAACCTGACTCAATCATAAAATTCAATCTGTTAAGGAACAAGTTTCAGGATTCAAACATTTTTAAATGTTGTTCTCTTCCTTTCATTAATTCAATCTTCAGCATGTACAGAACAATTGTTTAGATAAAAGCAGAGCATAAGCTCTTTGAGTGACAATGCTTCTCCATCCAAGCGAGCTACAACACATGCTGCTCTGGCTCTGCCCACAGAATAATTTGACAATCATCACCCCTACATATATTTTTATTTCTATAAATCACAATTTCAAGAGGGTCCTTTTATTTACATCTCTGATTTTGTTATTGATTTTTTCCTTTTCTTAACCCATTTATATACATTTCATTCTCAGCCTCATCTTTTCCTTCTGTCTATGAATCTTTGGTTTCATTCCAACACAGATGAAACCATTTAGCTTAAAAAGAATCTCATACAGGCATAATTCTAATTCCATCTGCACTCTTTTTTAAAAATAATAATAATACCAAGTCTTGGTGAAAAACAGAATTCTCCTGCACTGAATTTCAAATCTTGAAGTGTCCGTATTTTTACTGAAGGTGCAGCAATGATTTCTGTAAGACACAAACTGAAAAATGGAAAGAAGTAAAATATTCCCAAATATCCATTGCCCATTTCAACAGAAGAACTCATTCTCTTACCTTCAGACCTGCTCCATCAATTTAACAAGAGGAAACAAATTTGTTTCTTCTTTGCATGTTTACAGGTCGCATACAAAAGTACTCTCTGTACTGTCTATTGAAACCAAAACTTATACTGAATAAAAAGCACAGTTTGATATCTCCATGGTGACTTCCCCTACACACAGTTTTGAAGAAAGTAAACATGTGGCTTATGGAAGAGATAGTGCAATGTTATCAAGAGAAAGAAACTTTGTCTTTCTTTTCCCATCACGCAGAAATACACACCTACACAGTAGTGTTATATTTCCTTTTGTTCTAGAATTAAATCCAGTGCATGGTACCTTTGAACGTGCTAAATGTAACCTTGTTTGTATGCAAATTCTATTTCGTGATATTTCCAATAACAAACTGCTTAGAAATTGAATTATATACCCCAACTTTTGGAATAACGAAAACTATGATGCCCATGTTCACTAAGGCATTCCCTTCCCTCCCCATCCTCTTAATAATATCGATCAAGGAAGAGCAAGAAAAAGCTGGAATTCTTTTGCATTAATCATAGTTGCACTTTATTGGCAAGAGTAAAAGAAAATAAATTGCATAAAATAAACCTCTTTGAGTTTAAGTTCAGTTTAGGTTCAGCCTTTGCCTAAGCTGAATGAGGCAGATGATAAAAAGGACTCTAAACCAGCTTCTAGACTCCTGTTTAATTATTGTTAGCAATAATTAGCCTAGGTTAGTTGGTCTGGCATAGGACTGCCAAATCTGCAAACATTCAAATAAAATGTAGATGGCATCAGGGAGTTATTTCTTCTCTATCCCTTGACTGCCATCTAATGGTTGTAGGGCAATGTAGGCATTTTTGTAGCCTAGAGGTGGTAGTTATAAATTTATATTAATAGGAGCAAAAAAACAGAACAAAACAGTATTGCTTCACAAAACAATATACAATAAACAATATACAGAAGAGCCATTTTTGTAAAAGTTGCAGCAAACATTGTAACATCTTAAATGCTTTAAAATTAATATTGTTTAAGGTTTTGTGCAAATACAGTTCATATCAACAGATGCAAGAAGTATGCTGCACACAAACACCCACACATACCCACACAATTAAATGAGGGAGAATTAGAAGAGTGAAACAAAATGTAGGGAGGGTAGATTTTTGAAAACTGCTATAGACAATGACTACTGGCAAACCAACTGTCGGACCTGACAGATAATAAAAAGTTATGGCAGGCAAAACCTGTGATCCAAATCTGGAAATGTTCAATATCACTCCATTTAATTTTCTCACTTTTTATCAGTTGTCCTACACAACAGACTTTGATTTTCTTCAACTCTGAAACTTATTGACCCACAACATGGAAACTACTTTTTTTAAAAAAAAATCTTTGTTCCGCTGTTCTTCTGTCTTTGCTTTTTCTGTTTATTTTGTTCCTTTTTAAAAAATCCTTAAGTGTCATACTTCTGTTTCTACACAACCTTGTGTCAACCTTCCTACAGACCTGAAGAGAAAGTGCTTTGCCATTACATTGTTCTCAGTTATCTTCCCATTTTTCTTTTAGCCACTGAAACCATAAATCACCTAATAATTCAAATCTTCTTCTCAAAACAAAAATAGCATTCCGAAATCAAGAGTTTTATTTTAAGAAACAAAGATCCTTTTATATCTTCTTTATTACTCCTTCTTCACAATGCTGTTCCTTACAAGCTCAGGTAAGCATATGTGACACTTTCAGATGATCAAATCTGCAACTAATAAATCAGGATGCATTAGTTGCACTAATAAATCAGGATGCACCTGTGTTCTACAAGTAACTCCTTTCCTGGCACTTTCCCACTCCTCATATATGATAGAACAAGTTAGAAAGCCACATTTAATTATAGCTTTCTGTTACATCCTAACCAGGATCTGTGATTATTTTTGAACAAAGCAGTAACTCGTATTTCAACATAAGGGCAATCAGCAGATAACAGACTGATCAGGCTAATGATTTCCCTATTGGAAAAAAATGTGGCATTGGGCAAATGTGTGATTAACAGCCACCCCTTCAGTTCTTGATTAGATAATATTATGAATTCAGCCCTAAAAATATTATCTGTATTATATCACTGTACACAAATTTACCTGTTGAATTTACTAGAGAATTTTTTTGCATCCTTTGACAACCAAAAATCTTAAAATTCTTAAGAGCTTAGCCTTCACACTATGAATGACAATTGTTCTGAAGAGTACAGAGTAATTACTTAAACCAGCAGCCCATTACTATTTTGTTCTTTTCTAAGTAACAAATTTCATTTAACCTGTCTTTTCTTCCAACAGTTTAATCACTCCCAGCACTTACAGCCTTATTTCTGTTTAGTGTAGACAGCTGGAGAAAATGTGGCATTTATGGTGATTCAGTTCTTCTAAGTTGACATATTGGACTTTTTTTTTTTTTATCTTTCAGTAACATTCTGTATTTGTCTTTTAATATTTTGTTTCAGCTGTAACCTGCTTCTCCACCCCTCATAAAATGTTTACATATTCTCTTAAGTCTGTGTTTTGTGAATTTGATTAGTGAGTACTCCAGATATATCACGATCTCCAAAGATGAACTTCTGCAAAGCTGCATTACAACATTAACTTTGAAGCACAATGATGTTAACTCACCACACCTCAGAAGTAGGAGCATGTTATTGCAACTCTGTATAGTTCTGAAATCATTATTCATTATTTGCACTGTCATTTGGAGGCAAGTATCACCATGAGTAAGAATGGATGACAGTTGCTCTACTTAGTGGTTTTCTCTGAATACTTACAGGCAGAAGAGGGTATAATGGGTGTATTTGCAACCAGGAGAATTGGATTATCTGCAACATCTTCTTAAAATCAGCCTATGTACATTTGTGGCTTTCTTCATCTTTATGTTCCTTATGATAAATATCT
>JANHJO010009385.1:0-15095 GCA_032468235.1 Pseudoxyrhopus heterurus
TCAGCATATTGCCCCCAACAATCTGGGTTCTCATTTTACCTACCTCATAAGGATGGAAGGCTGAGTTGACCTTGAGCTTGGTGGGATTCGAACTGCGTTTAGCCCGCTACACCACTCAAGGCTCTTACATCCAATAGTTACACCTACAGTAAGAAATAAACAGGGTATTCAAATGTTTAGCCAACAATGCTTTTTTCCTGAATCACCTTTTTCCTGTAGTTCTAACCTATATTGCTTTACTGTACTTTCCTTGTCGCTTTGCGCCTGCCTTTAAGAGGGGTACCTCTCAACACAATGCTCTCTGGTTGGCGTAGGATAAAATCAAATCAATATACGCATAAATCAATGAATTCAGGAAGAGCAAACTGTTTTAAGAAATATCAGGGCTCTGACTGTTCAAAACTGTACGTGAACAATTAGAACAATCGTGCCTGGAGAGAAAATCCAGATGGCTAATTTCAGATTGCTTGCATTTTTGCAATTCTGAAATGAAACAGCAACTTCCTTCACCTTCCAAAAGGCAATCAGTAAAACAATAGATGGAAATAGTTAGCTGTGGCCTATAAACATGCAGGTACAGTATGTCTGACTTGGTGAGATCCCGTCATCCTCAAACAGGCATTACGTTTCGTAATGATTTAAATATTTCTGATCTGATAAAAGAAGCCGGGTTTTGCTTTGAAAAGTGTGATGAAAGGATGGAAACAATGTTGACTCTTTTTTCTAAATATTTTGAGAACATGGAGCCCTTTGTGCAGCTCTTACTTGTAGGTGTTCTGCTTGTCTCCAGAGCCATTTCATTATCTACCTTTTTTGCTTTAACATTAAACTGTGCAGAACTAATCTTAATGACTCCAACTTAAAGACCTCTTTAAGCACTTAAAAGGATTTTGCTGCCAAGGAGCAGATACCTGGCTCATTCTTTGGAGGGCTACTTCGCATCTCTGTGTAAATGGAGAGGAAAAACATAATTAACCTGTTTAAAGTTCAGGTGATCTTTTTTGTTCCTTTTCTTCTTTTACGACTTGGGTGGAAATGGCTAAGCAGGGGCAGCTTTTCTAGACTTTGCAGAGGAGTTAGCCCAATATTTATTTCTGCTTGAGAAGCATTTAGGGTTTCTCTCTTCCTTGATGCCTGTGATTAATTAGACTTTTGGAAATCTTTAGAAAAAAATAGAAAATCTATAGATTTTTTTTAAAAAAAGTCTTACTATAGTACTTGCCAATCATCAATTTTTTTAAAGACCTGAAGATTGCGTCCCAGAAGTTGTGAATGCTCCAAGACTGGGGGTTTTAAAGAAGAGATTGGACAACCATTTGTCTGAATGGGTATAAGGTTTCCTGCCTAAGCAGGGGGTTGGACTAGAAGATCTCCTAGGTCCCTTCCAACTCTGTTATTCTAGTCTATTCTAAAATTTAATAGCATGACTTATTGGTTTTCGCACTGACTATACAAATAATTTGGGGCTCATTGCAGATTTTGTATGTGCAGTGTTGCAAATAACCCAAAGCTTCTCGTAGGCACTTCCCTACCCATTCTCCGCACTCTATGCTCTGGGTGCAAGCGTAGTCATCAAAATGATATAAATCAGGAGTAAATAGGAAACATGGTAAAGAGATATTGACATCAGTAGAAGGAGTTCACATTTGAGTTAAAATCCCATTTTCGATTACTTAATAGAAGAATAACTGTCTAGAGTTGCCGGGAATTAAGCAGCGTATAAATTTAATATATTATTATTATTGATGCCACACCATTTTGTTGTCTGTGGTTTGCTAGGCCAGTATGTGCAATTATGAAGAGGGGCTATTTTGTTATTCTCATGATAACTCAAATCATGTTTTTCATCTGTCTTCCTCTGGTTGACATAAACTGAGTTCTTAGGATGTCACATTTAAGGGATGTTTGCTACACTAACTGAAACAAATTACATCCACTGAATGATTTTGTCTGATATTCGGTGTTGTTAGGTGTCCTTCTCCACCAGCCGCCTTTCAGCACTTGGGGCACTATTCTTTTTTCTTCTAAAGGACAAAATTGACTTTGAAATACCTGACAAATTCCTCTATTTGTTTAAACTCCTGGCATCCCAAGTATTTCCCTGCTGTCTTCATTTAAGCCGGTAGGTCAAAAATGACAAAGGATGATAAACTCAAATTATCAAAGGAAAGAAATCCCTGAAGGTAGTTACATCCAGCGTGGATCAAAGTCTGAGTGATAAGATCACTGAATCTTCTCATCTGTACTTTTATGGGAGCTAAGAGGGTTGGCTAAGCAGGGCTAGAGGCAGAAGTAAACCAAACCCCCCGACAGAACAAAGTCACTTTCTCTAGCTTTCTTGTTCCTTTTGTTCTTCTGCTGCTTATCTGCAAATATTCTTGCAGCAATAACTTAAAGACATTTCACTTTTACTCTCATTGGAATGTTTTGCTTCTGTGTTGCAAGAAGACAGAGCCAACCTGTGAGATGTATCAATATTCAATAAAGTCAAGGTTTATTTTTTTTAACACACTTATTAATCCAACACCTGTCTTAGCCACTTCAGGAATATTATGAAGAGATCATAGTCATTCTAAGTTCATCCAAAGGAAACCTTTGATATATCCCTTAGGTGCCTTAAAACTCCCTCCTCTTTCCCAGCTTTTGCTACTTGGTGGCCACATTGATTGGCAAGATTATTCTCCTTTTGGTAGCCATAGCAAACTTGTCTTTATGTTTCCTTCCTTCCTTTTCCCACATTTATCCAGTAATCAAGCCATGTTGCCTCTCCTAAAGCAAGGATTCCAACAGGACACTTTTCTTCCAGTCCTCTAAATCTCAGTGCTCCTTTTTCAAAACATGTATTAGCTTCCAGATGTTGACATATAAAGCACCATCTAATTCTGACCTTGGTCTCCACAGCATCTAGCGTTTTCTTCCTAGGGTACTCTTAAGGGCATTTCCACATTGCCACCGCCATTCCCCCAATTCACAAAGACAATTTAAAGGCAATTTGTGATTGGAGTGTCGCTTCTGGGAAGTGAAATGCTGAGAACAAGGGGTTGCTGCAGGTGCCAGAGAGTAGGACGGAAGTCCCTCCCATCTTTACTCTCTGGAAGGAAGGCACAAACAAACACCTAGAATACTGCATCCAGTTTTGGTCACCGCATTACAAAAAAGACTTTGAAAAAAAAAAGTGCAAAGAAGAGTAACTAAGATGATTAAAGGCCTGGAGACTAAAACATATGAAGAACAGTTGGAGGATTTGGGTTTGCCTAGTCTACAGAAAAAAAGGACTAGGGGAGACATGATAGCAGTATTCTAGTATTTGAGAAGCTGCCACAATGAAGAGGGGGTCAATTTATTTTCCAAAGGACCAGAGGGTAGGACAAGAAACAATGGATGGAAACTAATCAAGGAGAGAAGCAACATGGAATTGAGGAGAAACTTCCTAACGGTACTAGGCTAGAAACCAGGAGACGGTGAGTTCTAGTCCTACCTTAGGCACAAAAACCAGCTGGGTGATTTTGGGCCAGTCACTCTCAGCTCAAACCACTCCACAGCAGGAGTGGGTTGCGACCGGTTCACACCGGTTTGCCCGAACTGGTTGTTATGGAATAACCAGTTTGGGCAAACCAGTTCCATCGGAAATGACGCTGGGCCCTCCCGCCCGGCCCTGTTCTATACCTACCTTTATTCCCTTCATTTTAAGCACAGCTGATCGGCCCGGCAGTGCAAATACCACCCATCAACTGTGCTGACTCTCCGAAGCTGCAGCAACGGGATTCTTACCGTTACTGCAACTGGTAGTTAGACCGGTAGGAACCCACCCCTGCTCCACAGGACTGTTGTTGTGACAAAAATAGGAGGAGGAAGGAATGTTGTGTGTGTTCACCACTTTAAGTTATTTATAAAATATAATAAAGGCAAGATTTAAAAAAAAATCAAACAAACAGTAAATAAAAAAAACCAATGTTGTATCAATTCCACATGCTTTTGGTTAATCGGGTAGCAGTATGGAAAGGGAAGAAAAGGCAGCTCTAATGATATATCTTGGAATGTGTGGTACTTAGCTGAGGTATTTCAGGAGCCCAAGAGAAACTGTTTTCCACGATATTCCTTGGCTGCTTCTCACAATTAAGAAACTTCTCTTTCCCACAGAAATTGTTTTAGGCACAATTTGATGGCAACACTTCAGGCTACATTGAAATAGAAACTGTATTGTAAACCTCAGTTGAGATATTCCTTAAGAATGGAAAAGCGATTTAACCAACTTACTGTACTTGCAGTCTTGCACACTGAAAATAGTGTACACCATATTCCAAACCAAAACCAAAAATATTACATCGTGGTATTGCATTCTTCTGAATTGATATAAATGGTGATGTATAGCTTAGAGTAATGCCTCAATTGTGGCTTATTCAAGAAACTATGATTAAAATGATGGCTTAGTTCTACATTTAAATTCTATCAACAACTGAGTTCAGATGTCACAGATCTCTAAGCCAGAATATAGTTTGTTTCATTTTGGCTTAAAATGTTTTGTGTCTTTACCTATTGTGGTTTGTAGGTAATATTTTATAACAAATTTATTTATTTGTATTTGTTTTATTTATGCTATTCAATGCTTTTACAAATAACTTAAGGCAGCAAATATATCCTCCTCCTGTTTTTCCTGACAACAACAACCTGTAAGGTGAGTTGGGCTGAGAGAGAGTGACTGGCTCAAAATCATCCAGCCTGCATTCATGCCTAAGGCAGGACTAGAACTCACAGTGTCCTGGTTTCTAGTCTGGTGCCTTAACTTCTAGACCAGGGGTGTCAAACTCGCGTCGTCATGGTGGCATCACATGATGTATCCGGACTTTTCCCCCTTTGTTAAACTGGGCATGGGTGTGGCCAACGTGTGATGCTTCCGGCCTGCAGGCTGCGAGTTGGACAGCCCTGTACTAGAATATATCCAATCGGCTACAAATGATGCAAGAACCATGTTAAAACAAATCATGACTTAATTCAATGGTGCAATTGATATGTAAATTAAGCAATCAGGTCACTCTTTCATATATATTTTCAGCTGCAAATTGTGTGCGCGCGTTTAAATAACCTCTACTGTGTAATAATCTACCAATGTCTTTCTATTTTTCCAAAATACTATTTTCAGGAGTGACACTGAGGAAGCCTCTAGCTTTTGTTCTCCTTTAAATGCCATGTTCCATCTATCTTAAACCTTGACGATCTCTTCCTGCGATAAAATTACTCAGATTAAAGGAACGTGTGCTAATTTGGCCACCGGGTGCTTCTGACTTACTATCTCTGCTGCCAGATGTATCAGCCGCATTCATTCCTTAGAGGATGAGGTGGGGTGTGATAAAGCAGATGGCTGAAGTTTCAAACAATGTCCAGATGGAACGATTATGATGATAAGATGACAGCCATACGGTACAAAGAGGCAAAGCCCAATACAATGCTATTTTGGGAAACGCTGGTGAGAGATGGCTAAAGCTATTTCCTACACAATGTATTTCAGGGACGATGGGATAGAGGTGGTAATAAGAATGCACTCTTCCTCAAATACCCTCCGCTATACACCAGCTCCCATAGCAAAAGGGGACTGATTGATCATAGGCCACATAGATACACTGGCAAACCATAATCTGGCTCTTTGTGCCGCTCTTAATGACAGTTCTCATTGTTAGGCATTGAAGTGGCTGAGGCTTTTATACCTCCCGTTCTTTCATCAGTTTTGGCTTGTGAAATTACACTGCATAATATGCTTATTCAAGCTTTTTATATCCACACGCCTATTTTATTACCTATCCCAATGCATGCAGGCCCGGATTGACTTGCAACAGAACAAAGCTAAATTACACCTTTCATTACCTAAATATAGTATAATGACAGAGTGTCATTCGAGGGGTAGCGCTGAACGGAGAAACTTCATGGCAGGCCAGGACAATGACAGAGGCTATTCAGCTTGCACCTGAACCTCTGCAGTAGGCGCATCTTGAAAAGCGTGCAGGCGGGGAGAGGGGAGGCAGGGTTAATGGACAGGTCACAGTGTAAATTACAGTATCAAATGGAAACGGTGCAGCTGTAACTCTGCCCTCATCAAATGCCACCCCATCCTTTTATCTTCACTTTGGAGTCCCTCCTGCATTCACATTTCTGAAAACAACCTGACTGCTATTGTCATGGCATTAGCCTCTGTCAGGCCTCCCAGAGCAATGGGGAACTTTGGGCCAGGCTACCAGAAGTGGAGTTTCAGCGGGATGAGTGAGCAGCCAAGTTGAAGTTGGAACATATATAATGCAGGGAACTCCATTTTTTTTCTCTAGCAGGTGGGTTTGAGCCGAAAGCAGAAAGGTGAGCAAAACTGCTGGCCAAGCTTGTGTGGGTTGAGTTGAGAATTGGATGATGCTCGAGGAAAGGCTTAGAATAGAATAGAGTTGGAAGGGAGCTTGGAGGTCTTCTAGTCCAACCCACTGCTCAAGCTGGAGACCCTATAGTACCAGGCCTGTCAAACTGGTAGCCCATGGTCTTGATGCGTCACATGCAGGCCACGCCCACCCCAGCTCTGCAAAGGCAAAAAACATTGTGATGCATCACAATATGTCATATGATGCGATCGAGTTTGACACCTGTGCCCTAAACCATTTCAAACAAGAGGTTGTTCAATTTCTCCTTAAAAACCTCCAGTGATGGAGCACCAACAACTTCTGAAGGCAAGTCGTTCCACTGGTTAATTGTTCTCACTGTTAGGAAGTTTCTCCTTATTCGAGGAATTCCCTTTTTCCGGCCCTACTGTAAATGTTTTTTGTTTTAACTATTCAAGCAGCTGGTTTTTAAAAATAAAACAATTTCACTCAGGATTTACCCTTCCTTTAGAAACCTTGCCTTTCTTCTCTTCTAGAGGATCTCTCTTTGGAGGCCAACCAACATCATTATTCTAATTTGCTACTTCCTCCCTTCTTTGTGATGTCATAACATTCTGGTTCTGTCCCCTCATTTTTCATCTTTGGCTGCCAATAAAGAGAGAATGTAGAATAGGGCATGAGGAAAACTCTATTGGACTTATAGAAATAGGAGAAAAGAGCAACTTGGGTCTACCACTGTGTTAAAGTGAGCCATGAAGCTATTTGTGATCTCAAAACAAAATTAAGGACAAAAATTACACTACGATGAAGTATTTTGCTTCCTCATCAGAATGGTAGGAATGTAACCTTCCCTTATACCAGAAGTTTACATGTCCACATTACAAAGTACATGTAATAATCAGTTGTTAGATCTGAAATCCAGTTAACTCTTTTCATTTTAAAATGAAACGGGCATGCATCAATTATAAGAAAATTTAAAAACTGAAAACAGTAAGGACAAGAGAAAAATAAAAAAGGAAATAGTTTATATTTGGGAGTATTGCTATATAGATAGGTACATAAAGACAGATGCTAATTTTTCAAGGAACCATAGTCAATAATGGAACCCTCAGAGATATTTATACAACCAGTGGTGAACTTTGTGGAACTACTTTGAAGTAATTAAAATGACTTGAGATAAGTTAGACCAGTATACTCATATCTGATATAATTATGACTTGGAAATAATGCTTACATGGGAGTCCACAAGGGGACATAAAAGGAGGACATATGACAATACGTGCATCATTATTTCAGGTCATCATGGCATTATTACATAAGCCCTCAAGGAATATATATGTCTTAAATTTATGTGCCACCCATTTCACTCTGCAAAAGTGACTTGTTTTTGTTCCTTTTTAAAAGAAGTCAGAATGTACAAGAGAAAGTACAATTACTGACAATTTAATACAGAATAATAAGATAATGTAGACCTAGGGTTCTGATGAGAATTCAACCCCTGTAAGATGATCCTGGAGAAGATCTAGCCATGAAGATGCTGAGGTCTTCAACCTGTCTCTAATTTAACCTTCCCCAGTCCCCAAGAGTGCCTGCCAGGATCCCTTTAGTATCCTTTCCCCTTCCATGTCTCTCTACTCATTCAAACACTTTCCAGATGTCTCCTGCTCCAGAGAGTGCTAGTTCCCAAATGGCTCAAGTACCATTCATTGAGTACAGTTGTAAATAAAACATATATTCCAAAGCTGTATTCTCTCATCCTCTAATATTTTAATGGCAGCAGCTGGGGTGATCATGATAATGCTTAAAGGCTTTTTGAGGGCATCTAAGGTAACAGATGAGTTATGTTTGCCCAAAAGCTGCAGAAAGCAACATTCTTGGAAGTGTCAACTTCTGATTTGTGTAATTCTCGACAATTGACTGGTTTATTGATTTCCCAGCATCTCTTTTTATGCCTTTATTCTGGTCTTCTAAGTTCTAGGGCTGATGACCACAGTGAGGTGATGTTAATACTCACACACTGGCAATCATGCACACCGTACCACACAATCCTTTCCCGACCCTGCCATTTCTCCAACAATAATGAAATGATGTGAAAGTTTAGCATGGCTAGAGAATTCCTGTGGATTTGGCAGGGGATTCTTTTTTCCCTTTTTTTGTGTCTTTGTCCGCCAAGTCTTACCTCAGCAACGGAAATACCAGATATTGTAAAAGTATGTAATGCGTGGGGTGGGGGAGTAGGTACTGTTTTGTCTGAAAAGATCTCTCACTTTCCCCTTTTATGTTTATCTCTTGGGATAGTTGTGGTTTCATCTTCAGGCAATCAAATGACCTTGTGCCGTGACCTCTTCCACCCTAAAAAGCAATCTCCCCAGCGAAGTTGTTACTCTGGCTATAAATTTTGAAAGTAGGTAAATGTGGAACTACATGCAGCAAATACAGCTAAGAATCCAGCCTCTAAGTGCAGTAGGATTAACACTTCAGAGTGTAAGTAGGTTAAGCCACTCCACAGATACCAAGGTTTTCAGCTGTCATCTTCTATTTCCCTCACCGGGAGCACCTGGAAATTATAGTACTGGGATGGTGAAGGCGATAGAAGAATAGTATCCCTGACAGCAGTGACAGTCTGCATTAAATAAAGCCTTCATCTTTCATTCTTAAGCTGTGCTCTGGGTGTTTGATGAAGATAGACTTTTCAATTAGACATGCTATGTTTATTCTAAAGTTTCATATATAAACCACTTGTTTGACATCTCCTACAGATTTATGAAGGAAATCAAATGCTTGTGGGAGTTTTTCATACAAATTATCAACATTTATCATTTCTGCAGCTCAAACATATGATGCCTTTTAAAAAATATAATAATAATAATGATGAAAGAAGAAAGTTGGAGAGGCAGAAGCGGGGAGAGAGAGAGAGAGAGACCGTATGCTAGGAAAGCTCTGTCACGATATAAATCATAACACACATGGAATACATTTCCCACCGAAGACAATATTTCTTTCTTAAACAAATGTTGTGCTCCTTTACTGAAGGGAAAGGAAGTTCACAAAAGTTGGCAAAACAAAGTGCCCGTTTTTAACACTGTGCAGAACAAAATGTATTCTGCTGCCAATTATCCGTAACTAAAAATGATTGCAGCTTCTTAGGGACACAGCCAAGGGTCAGGAATGGTATAAGAGTTCTCCCATGAATAAGGGAAAGGAGGGGACAAGAGGGGCAATGACAACTCTGAACATCTGCAAAAACTGAACAGTCAGGGACAGGGTGAATATTCACAGGATTATAAATGCTACAACATCAGGGCAAGCCTGAGCCAGATGTTAAGAGAAGCAGGCATACTATTGGTCAGAGGCGTTTGTCATTTGCAGCCTCCCTAACTGGTTTTTTAGTTTATTTTTACTTTATGGAATGCTAGGCTGCTAAAAGGGACCCTTGCTTCACCCTGTGAGAGTCCCTGATTCTGTTGCTGTTCTTATTCTTTCCAGGGTTTTGGAGGTATTTGTGGAACCAGTAGATAGAGGCAATTTTTTAAATTAGATTGGATAGCTCTCTGAGGCTGATGGATCTTGCTGGATGACATGCTCTCTTGGAATTATCAAGTCGCATTGCCAATGGGATCCAGGAAGCAAGATCTACACAGTCCTACTAATCAGGTTTAATGCAGGATAAGAGGGTTTAGATACAGAGTGTTGGAAACCACATAAGAAAACTGCATTCCTTATCATTAATGAATGCATTAAGGTGGGTTCTCCGTGTGTTTCTGGAAATTTCTTCTCTTAGATTCCCTGACTGACAGACTGAGGCCTCCTTTAACAGATAAGGTTGAAATGTCCATCTGGTCCTCATTTGGTATGTTTTGAACAACTCCCTTTGCTTTCCATGTTTCCGAGCGCCCTTACAAGGATTTTTCTCATACCTGATCAATCTCCCTATCAGCGACCTTGTTGAGACATGGTAAGATGAAATCTCACAGGCCTATGGTGCAGCATCAGGGAAGGAGAAATAGTGCTAGATATTTTTCCCCGATTATGGCTGCAGGGAACCATTCACAAACCTCTTAGGGCTGTTGTGTACGGATTAAGCAAACTCCATTTGTTCTGGCCAGCACACTGATGATATCTGAGATTGACTGTAAACAGTTCCTGTGTTCCTTCACAGATAAAATCATTTGCATTTTTGTCAGCCTTTATTTCATTTGAACACAATGATATATCTAGGGGTGCCTCTCCAATGCCCATTAATTATCTAAATGAGGTTCACTGCTTATCCTTCAGGAACACTGATAAGGTTTTTAGTTATGTTATCTTGTCTGTTTACTTATCTATTTATCTGTCTGTCTATTTGTTTGTTTGTTTGTTTTCAGGGATTTATAGGGCCACCCAATTCAAATAATGTGATTCTGGTTAATATAAAACGGAAACAAACAAGAAGTAGAATATCTGTACAATATTAAAAAAAAAAATGACTCAGTATGTAAAATATGAAATGGTGACCAAACATGACCAACTCCAGTGGAGTTGGGTGACCAATAAATTTAACAAACAGCAAACAACCAAAGAGGGACTCCATTCAACTGGACCAAAATGTCTGGGAGAAAAGCCAGGCCTTAATGGCTTTTCTAAAGACAAGTTTTTCTTCTGCCAACCTAGCAGTTCGAAAGCATGTAAAAATGCAAGTAGAAAAATAGGGACCACCTTTGGTGGGAAGGTAATAGCGTTCCGTGCGCCTTCGGCATTTAGTCTTGCTGGCCACATGACCACGGAGATGTCTTTGGACAGTGCTGGCTCTTCAGCTTTGAAACGGAGATGAGCACACACCCCCTAGAGTCGGGAACAACTACCACATATGTGCGAAGGGAAACTTTACCTTTTTAAAGACAAGTGCAATTGGGACCTGCTGTGTATCTTTCCCAGCTTTGCCTCTAAAGACCTATAAGGATGAGATTCTGCCAGGTGATTTATACATTGTGAGCAGAACTGCCAAGTTTATAATTAAGGCAGTTCAGCTTAAGAACCTGTTAAATTAAACATATCAGGGCATCATGTGAAGGTGCTGTGTTTATGGGAATGCTGATTTTATGTATTTACCATGTATGCAATTTTATTAACGTGTCTTCTTTTATCTATTTATCCTGTAGTTAGAGCCTGTGTTTTTTTTGTATTTTATTTTTTTCTGGATAATCTTAATCATACAATTAATCACTTAATAAACTATTACAATTACTACCAGGTGATTACTCCAATCAGTAATGTTTCTCTTTTCAGGTAGAATTCCCTGCTTAGGAAGGATCACTAGATCATCAGGTTTTAAAAACTATCAGCCTATTTTTTTTATTATTATTATTTATCCATATTGGTGGAGAGGATGATGGTGGTGAAGCTCTGAGATGAATTGCCATGTTTTTTTTTTCCATTTTGAGTTTAAACCCAGATTTGATGGAGAGAACCTTGTTGGCCCTAATAGCTGATCTGTATCAGGAAAGAAGAAGGGGATGTGACATTTTTGTAACTGCTGGATCTCTTAGCAGCTTTTGACACCATTGACTGCAGTTGTCTTCAGTTGTCAATAATACAATCCAGTGATCCCTCATTAATATGGTAATTATACACTTCTCTTTTCCTCCTGATGTAGAATTAGATATCACCAGAGTTATGTGGAGATCCAGGATGTAAAAAAACGCTTTCACATCTCGGGAACTGGAAAGAATCCCTGGAGTCTAGTAGAATGAAAAGGGGAAATAAAAGAGATAAGGAATAGGAAAAAGTGCAAAATAGGAAAGTGAAACTGAGAAGAAGATAAGGAAAGACCACCAGAGACATGGTTGCCAAGAGTACCAGCAAGAACACTCTGACCAATACAGAAAAGACAAACCAAGTGTGTATAAACAGAGAGGAAACCTCACTCCGTTCTAGCACCAATGATGTTACCTAGTTGGGTAATGAAATGTCTGTAAGAAAACAACCAAGGTCAGAGACCACCAGACCCCACAAAAAGAATATAGCTAGTAAGGTGGTGTAGGAATAAGAAGTAGTTGTAACTATAAGGATGAGGGGGGAAAATCAGAAAAAATGATTTAGGATATAAGGATATAAAGGCTAGTAATAAAAATACAATAGGCTATAGAGTAAAATTTGGTAATAAGAGAATTTCAAAAACTAGGATAAGACATACAGTAGAAGAAAAAATAAAGCCTTTTTTTAAAAAAAAAAACCACAATTCATTTTATTTATTTTATTTCAACATTCATTGAAATGAGATGGACACAACCATATAAGATAACATCCAAGAAGAGATATTTCCAGATGAAATAATTGTTTTATATCACTAAATTCATCAAAATTGGAACCATTTTTATTATTACATTTATAATTTTCCCAGATATGATTAAAATGTCGTTTAACTCTCTGTGAATTTAATTTCTGAATTTCATCAGTGACTTTTTCAAGAAAAGCAGTTTACCATATCTGTCCAGAGATAAATTACCTAAGAATTTCTGCTTATAAGTAAGTATTGATTTAGCAGCTAAATATAAAGATATATTAAGTTTTCTTTTGTTTAATTTACAAATCTTGTAAGATTTGTAAGATTTACTTTCTTCAAAAATATACAATTCTGGAACACATTATACTTTTTGCTTAGCTATTCTTCTGATTTCTTAGAATAATTTCTTTGAGAAGGACACAATCTTTTTTGCAAATCCAATACATATGGGAAAAAATGCAGTTTTGATTCCAGCTCCTCCAAGTTTTTGATGAATAATTATGAGATACTTATGCTATTCTAACTGGAGTTAAATGCCAACAGTGGAGTATTTTCCACTGCACATCTTGCATGTAGGTTGATAGGAAATCACCTGATTTCTATAGGGTTTGCCATTTCTTCATTTTCCTAAATCTGTACCTCAATATTTGTTTAAATGTACAAGGAGTTACGTACTTCCAATTCCCATATATTTATAAGATAGCTTTTTTAGATTTGGAAGGATAATTATTAATCCCTTTGATCCAAACACCAAATCACAAAGAAACAAAAAAAAAAAATACAGTGAAACTATATTTTTTTAATAGAGACATAACAAATCTGCACTCTGTCTGCACCTTCCAAAGGGAGATACACTTCACAGTTTCTCCAAAGTGAGATTTCTCCAAAGTTTTTGGTATGTCAGCCTAGATTATAGAATCCTGGATACACCAATAAACAGGTTGTGAGGTGTTTCTCCCTTTGGGACATGCAATAGGTGATAGAGAAAAGGTCTTAAAATATGAGGTAGCCATTTTAATGTGAGGAAAAAATTATTAACGTTGATTGCACAACTAAGTCGAGCACCCAGGAACATAAATTGTAATTGAATTATTCAGATACTTGGTGTGGAATGTCGCACCAGCAATATAAACTGCTAGCCTTCCCTAAAACTCAACCAGTGTATGGATTAATATAAGGAGGGAATGGGGATTTCCTGGGAAAATACCAGGATTGCACAAACTATACTATTTTGGATGTGACTCAATGGGGAGAAAGCAGATTCAGGAATGTCTACCGGGAAATGACTACAGCTTTTTTATTTTTCACGACTTCAGTGAAGTGAAAGGGACTTCTAGGATAAGACATTTGTCACTTAGCGTATCTAGCCGTAGGGTGAGGAAGAATAGTAAAACGGGTTTGGTTTCTTCCTTCCTTCTTCACCAGATGTCAAGGTCAAGGGGAAGTCATTGGCCAAGGGCTGATATAAGTGGTCTATCAATGAAAACCACAAATCCTTAAGCACCAATCCAGGGAAATGAAATAATTGGGGTTTACTTTCCTGGCAAAAGTCGGTGGGATAAAGGAGGAGAGAAATCCACTGGGATGTGGTGTGGTTTGGATAGTCTGGACAGAACATGAGGCCATCATTGTGGCCAAAGGAGGGGAAGGGATTGAAATTTGGTAAGGAATGTCTTAAGCCAGCTTCATCTCCAGCTGTTTTACACATGGGAGTTGAGTAGCTTCAGGCTGCAATGTGGAAAACCTCTCGGTGAGCTTTGTGGGAGATGTCAGGTCCTTTCATGCCTCCCAATAATTGCTCATAATTAGGCTCAAATATGCTGGGCTATTTCCCGATTTTCTGGAAGTGCTGGGCTTAATTAAGAATCAGGCAGGGACATATTATCCATCCAGAATTGTTACAATCAGCTATTGCTGAAGAATATTAAGGTTGAAATTCTATGCATATTTGCAAAGGAATGAAACTGTAATGCGATAAGCACAGTTCTATATGTTGAGCAGTTAGGTAGTTTATGAGCATATCTGCCTGTGGGTGTGTGATCAAAATAGGTTTGGAAAATATCCCTATTTGAAAGTTGCCTATGAATATCAATTTAGTTTTTGAACATGGACAATAATAGAAGTGGCTTGAAAGCATATCTTTCCTAACTTTAAAAAAAAATAACTCTTTTAAATATATCCTCCAAATCTGATGAGAACAAGAAGAAAGAAGGAATGTGATAATTGGGTGGTGGAATGATCAATCAAAGAATAGCAATATTAGGCTTTTCTTCCTAGATTATATTCCAGGAACTTAAGAGCAAGGTATTTGAAAGGAGCTGGTAGAAGCAATGGGCTAAGCGGGGCTGGAAGTACCCCCCACCACCACTCCCATTATAGAAATTGAGTTAAGAATGATTTAGGGCCATGTGTATATTGATTCCTCTGAAGGGGAACTAAAGAGCCTCTTGATGAGGGTGAAAGAGGAGAATGCAAAAATT
>JANHJO010009385.1:44477-60693 GCA_032468235.1 Pseudoxyrhopus heterurus
CTTTCCTTGCCTTCTGGCCATTAAAGGTGTGTTTAAAAAGAGCACTCAATTTATTGAGATTTATACCCAACCTGTTGAGTACAAGCTCAACATCTTATTGGTTTTGGCTAAGTGAGTGCCCGATTTATTAGCAATTGCTTTCAAATGGTTGGTCGGTTGACTTTTTTTTCCCTTGCTAAATGTCACCCACCTATTTGATGACAGGCCTTGGGAAAAAAACCATCTGTGCAAACAAAAGCGTTGAGAAGTTGCTAAAGCCCAGCCAGCAGCTGTTATGTCTGCTTCAGCAAAGGCATATGACAAAAGATTTCCACCAACAGCTAAAAAACCCCGCTAATTTCTCATTTGCCATACAAGCTCAATCTGTTATTTATTATTTCTATTATAGGAGGACTCCTAAGAACTTGCCAGGGTATGTGGATATAGAGAAAATAACCCATCTGCCTTTGGGGAGATTGGGCCTTAGACTGCAAGCATAAAGACTTAATCATACCCGGTTTTGAAGGCCACTCACTGCCTATTCTTGCACCAGATCAAAGACTGTTATAGAAATGGAAAGACGCCTTCCAGATGTAGAGGGGAAGGTCTTTGAAAATAAATTTGGGACAGGATCCCAAAGAACACTGCATGAACTTGAATTTCACCATGAACCTGAATTCTCAGATGCCAAACTATGATAGTGAAACCCAAAAGAAGCAGTAAAGTAGCTGTGGGTAAGCCAATGAGCTTATGTGTTTCTACTTGTTTTCTGCTTTTAATCTAACTTCTATGGTTTTAATTAATTGTAGACTGCGTAAAGAACTTAATGAGTGGTACAAAAATGCTGTAACTGAAGCAGCAGTTAGTTCAAAGGAGTTGTATGATATTTTTTTTTCTAAGTGCATAGGTTTTGTATTATTCCTGATATATAAATATGTGGATAACATGATGGACTGTAGCAGAGTTATTGTTCAGCAAAGATAAAAATGCAGTACCATTTTGGGACTGTTTCTAAGCCTAAACAAGAAGACAGGGCCTTTAAAATGTAAGCCTGTCAGAAAACGTGCAATTTCAGAGAAAAACCTGTGCTGTTCCTAAACCTTCATATAGTTCAAAAATTCAAGCAATGGAAAAATTGCACTGTGCAATATAAAATATGGCTGCTGCTAAGTCAAATTACTAGTGGAGACTCCTTTAGCACCCAGACTTAATCAAGCCTACCTATTCCACCTCCTCCAAATACACAGTCTGCAATTCTCTGCTCTAAAGTTCAGAAATGAAGGAATTCACTCCATAATATAGGTTTCCCTTTTTAATCTCTCCTGTGAAGCTATCAGTGTTAAAGTAATGTTGGCAAAATCTCGATGTTCTTTATAGGCAGGCATGTTATTGGCGCAAAACGTCATAAAACTTTTGCTTTTCTTTATTAGATTTTTATCCCACCTTATTTATACATACTGCAAGGCTGCAAACATATCTAATATTCTGTCCTGACTCATATGTCACAGTGAACCATTACATGGTTAGAGTTTGTCCCAAAGTGATACCTGAAACCAATCATGGACTAAGTTTAATTCGTCCATCCATCCATCCATCCATCCATCCATCCATCCATCCATCCATCCATCCCATGGGTTGTTGGGGAATCACTTTCCTAGACCAAGGCTACATGCAATATCCAAACTGAATTGATGAAGCTGCCTAGTATGCATTTGACAGTATAAACTTGCAGAATCTTTGGACTTACCACATCTCTTGCAGAATCTTTGGACTTGCCACATTTCTGCCTGTGATGTTGAGCACTTTCACATGGGGTCAGTGTAGCAAGTTGAAAGGTATCTACTAATTACTTTTCCGGTGACTTGCTATTTCAATACAGATCTTCTAAATGGATTAATGTTCAACTTCTAGTGAGCTACATCCGGTGCATTTTTAATGAGCTAATTAACTGGTGTCTGGAAAGACCATCATCATGTCCTCAATCTTATTTTCTCAGTTTGTTTCTGTTTTATTTTTGTTTAAAGCCGTTGTTTTGGGCAGATGTTACATCTATTATGCCAGAACTGCACTTAGCAGTTACAACTAACTTTAAATAAAATCTAGGTGTTTTGGTGAAAGAAGTTGGCATTGGTGGTTAATAATGAATAATGAAAAATGTTCATTTTTCAACTGGCATTAGATTAGATTTTGAAACTACAGGTATTTGTGGTTATGGAAAAACTGGACAAGTTTGGGTGATCTTTTTATATTTTACAACTAATAATTTATCACCCAAACATTTTTATTCAACAGTTATGTAATACAACATTTCTTAGAGGATATGATCATTCTGAATATTCCTATTTTTGCCTGATTTATAGTCGCATATTTCATCAAATGAAATGGTAGGGTAAAGGGCTTCTGGTGATCTCTTTTATTTAAGACCACACATTTCAAACAACAATGAAAAAAGAAGGGGGGGGAAAGGAATTTGGTTTTTTTCTTTCTCTCTCTTTCTGCAAATATCCCTTTTGCTCATGAATGTTTTTAAAAAATAAACTAATATTTAATGTCACCCTTGAAATTTCCGTTTTGAATGGCTGCACAGGTAACCTCAATGCATAATTCAGAATAGAAAATTTCCCAATTGCTTTTAAATGTACAACAGGATATTTAAATAGGATATGCTTGGGAAAGCTGTTCTTACTTCCTTAATATACACCCATCCAATTTTCATTTGCTTGCTGGCAATCAGTGGTAAGAAGATAATGTGGGGTTTCCCCTTTAAATAGGTGATAAGGAAACAGCATTGTATCTTGCATGGGAAAACTAAGGATGAGATTAAAACATTTTTAAGTTGTCCTCATTAAGTAAGAGATGTCAACAAATTTGGTAACGTTTTCTGAATTTCATAGGATTTTGCTGTAGTAAGATTTATTCTTAAACTGGACAGATTCAGTTCACAGTTAAAGATTGCTTTAGCTCTGATGAAAGAATACTCCAAAAGGCAATTGGACTTTCTTGTTTTTTTCCTTGGAAACATTTTGTTCCTGATCCAAGAAGCTTCTTCAGTTCTGTAGAATTGAAGAAGCTTCTAGGATAAGAAGTGAAATGTTTCTAAGGGGGAAAAAAACAAGAAAGTCCAGTTGCTTTTTGGCAAAACACCTTTAACAGAATGCATTGGTAGAGTTTCGTGGTAAGCACAAATCTCAGTGTTATGTGCAATGCTGTCTAAGACATTCCACTTCATATCCAATGAGATAAGGCAATATCTTGGTGAATTTTCTGACTGACAGAAGATCAAATCAAAAATTGACTGGTCAGTGTCATGATTCTGTAAAAACTGCACAGATAGTCCTCAACTTATACCACAGTTAGGACCAGAATTTCCATTGCTAAACAGGGCAGTTGTTAAGTGAATTACACCCGGTTTTGCGACCTTTTGACCAATGTTGTTAAGCAAGTCACTTCCCCCACTGGCTTTGCTTGTCAGAAGCTAGCTGGGTAGATGGCGATCACATGACTCCAGTTGTTTAAAAAAAAGCCCAGCTTATCTGGAATATACTCTTTATTCTTATGATCCATGAAAAGAAAGGAGAGAGTTTAGTTCAAAAGTAGGAAATAATGGTTTCTACCAAAAGAAATATTTGTAGAGGAGAAAGACAAGGAAAACATAAATAAAAATAGAGGTAATATATTTATGTTAGCATATTAATGTAAGACAGCCTGCTTTGTAAGAGCAATTTTAAGATTCCTGTAGTTCTTTTATTTTGGAAGCTGTTCTCTCTCTTCGTAAAAATTGCAGGAATAGTAAGCCCTGTCTTTGGAATGAATTATGTATTGTGTTAAATAGATTTTATTAAAAGTGGTTGCAGGGCCTAGATGGAAAGAGCAGCTAGTTCTAGAGATAATTGAATGCAGCTCAATCAATGCAGCCACCTAACTTTCTCAACCTTATTGGCAAGGTAAGGTAGGTAGGTTGATATCGACCTGAAATTGTTGATCGGGAAGAGATCAAAATAGCCCTCTCCACAAGTTCATCTTAGTTGGGATACGTTTTGCCCTGAAGAAGCTGATTTAATTTTGGAAGCGCTGTTTGATTCTACATGGCCTCTGGGATGCTTCAACTGTTGTATGTACATCCTGGTTGCCGGGATGCTCAAATTTGGATCACGTGGGGGTGCTATGATGGTCGTAAATATGAGGGCCGGTTGTAGGTTAACTTTTTCCCCCAGTGCTGTTGCAACTTTAAACAGTCGCTAAATGAACAGTTGTAAGTCAAGAACTACCTGTATTAAAAGAGTAATAATTGGTTTTGTCCTGTGTTGAAGAAGGCAGTTGCCTACAACTTGCTTAAATGGCACTTTTCTGTGCTTCCTACAAAGCTAAGGAACAGACACGTTGCTCTTTGCGAAAAACAAGAGAGAGCACTTGCTACTTGGGTGGACGCCATTTGTGAAATCTGGAAGCCCTCCGGTCTGTTTTGCGGCAACCTCTGTTCTGAAAGCCTTTTGGCTTGACTTGGAGCAGTCTGGAAGAAACACCTGCTTGCTTTTAACATAAGTCCATTCCCTCCCCCCCTTTTTTTTCCTTTCCTTTCTGGGCTGTCAGGATTTGGCTTCAACTCTGTAAGGGAGCTGTCAGCTTGATCCTTTCCACCCCAGGCCAAGTACAGCAACATGTCTTAAGTGTTCTGGTCATTGCCCCGGTAATTGTGTTTACATCATCTGAGAGAGATACCAGCAAAGAGACAAATAGCCAAAACAGTTTAGTGATTTTTGGCTTGTTGTTTGAATATTTAAAGACATCTGCATCTGGAAAGAATTCTACTAATTTGTAACCAGCGCCAATGTATCAGTTCCATGAGTTCCCAAGTAAGTAAACAGATGTCACTGTAGCTGCCATAGAGGGAAATCAGTGAGACTAGAATGTGGCCAAGTGAAGAACAGTGTGGTACAAATTAATCTGAGAAGGAAACACCAAACCAGATGTGTAGAAGCAATGGACAATTTGTCCTTAAGCCTGCTTCAGTATGGACCATAATAAATTCCACCACAATTGGACTATAAACAATGTGATTAACATACTAGATGTAGCTTACAAAATATAACATGGGTGGTTGAAGAGGGGAGGAAAAAAGAGGCCATAGTTCAATTATCACTTACTCCAAAACAATTGTGCTCCATTTGGAGAGAGAAATCCATTATCCGAAACATGAATGCTACAGCCACAGGGCTGGAGACATTGCAGCTCCCCAGTAATCTAGTTGAGTCTAGATTTGACATGGATTACAAGATGGCTTGTTTTCTAGACCGAGTCATATAAAAGAGAATCAAATGTATCTCTCTGACAAGTTTAAATTCAAATTATTTGGCAATGATAATAAAGAGAGGTGGGAGTTGAGTTTTGGGGAAAAGAATAGCTAGCCATGCTTAAAAACTGCTGGACAAAATATTCTGTAACTGCCCATCTATGTCCTATTGTTCCCCTTTGCTCGATGGCCTACACTTAGAAAACAAGTGCAATTTGGGTGTTCATATTTATGTGAGAATCTTTGGTCTCTGTTTCATGCCACTTTCTAAAGGAGAGGTAAGGAGTTCTTGACCCTCAGTTATTGAAAACTGCAACTACATTTCAGAGATCAAGAGGATTGGCATATGATTAATTCTCTCTGAAAGTCAGCCAGTGTAATATCTGACCATCTATAATATAAACCAAGCAGGCTTGATAAAACTACAGGAAACTGAAGACTAATGCATCAAATATTCCAACCATTTCCACTGATTCTTCACTTTGTATTTCATAGATATACACTGGATGAAATGGCACATTCTTTGCATAATAAATCAGAAAAAAAAAGAAATGGTCAAACATGATAGCAGCATCTGTAGGAGGGGTGTCTGGATGTGTTGGGAAATCTAGAAAAAGGTAAAAATTCCTTTGGACTGAGCTCACCACCTGAAGACTGTAACAACACAACTTTCTTGGCAGAATTAAAGAAATAACCACTTGTTGTCTTTTTCTGACATACTTTGTTTTGCTTTCCCAGTCGAGCCACTGCCTTAGAGAATTGAGCAAACCCAAATCCAAAATTTGAAAATAACAATGGATAAATATATTGCTGACAAATTGTGAAGGGGATTTAAAAAAAAACATTCTGCCTAGGGAAGAGAAAGGAAGGGGCAGTCTCCTTCCCTTGCTCCCAAACTCTGAATGAATTGTTCCCGGTATGATTCTTAATTTTTTAATGACTCGTTTTTTCCAAGTATTCAGTTGATATCTATCTTTAGTGTTTCCTTCCCAGATTCCTCTGAAATGCAAGATTTCTCTGTACCAGATCTGTTTCCTTGTGAGAGGTGGGAATCTTTTAGCCTTGGTTTGAAAGCTACACCATTCAGGTGAAGGAATGAGTAGCTGAGACCAAAGATCATCCAGTCCTACAGTGAAGCCAACAATATCTTTCTTTTCCTTATTTGTCACTTAGAACTGGCTTTTCCATTTGGCACTCCCAGCTTCTTCCATTCCAATGAGGGGTTATAAAAATCGGGGATGTCTTGTTTCATTGTGTCATCTCATTTTAGATGGTAAGGTGGGGATAATTTTATTCTTTCACTTGTTATTGTTGTAAACCTCTGAGAGATTTTTGAACTAATGTATGGGGCAAGCATACTTCCAACCCTAAAATAAATAGTAAAGCAATCTATTCAGGGGTGTCAAACTGGCGGCCCGCAGGCTGGATGTGTCACGCGCAGGCCACACCCACTCTGGCTCTGCAAAGGCAAAAAATGTCATGATATATTGTAATATGTCACGTGATGTGACCGAATTTGAAACCCGTGCTATAGATCATTCCTGGTTCTCATGGAACTTGACTTTAGGAATACCTTAAATGACATTTTGATTACTGTATCTTTCTCTTAAAAAACTCCTTGTGGAGCTATATATATATGTATACGTACTGTATATGTATATGTATATGTGTGTATGTGTGTGTGTGTGTGTGTGTGTGTGTGTAAAAAACTCCACAAGGATATATAGTATATAGGAATGATGGTGGAACATGCCTAGACTTGTACTTAATGTGACTACTGGGATAAATCATATTTTGATTTCCACGTGTAGCCTTATGCGCGTAGCCTTTTAGCCTATACACATGCTGGCATGTAGAAAGTTATGTGTTCACTCTTCTTTAAATTAAAACTGAAAGCCCACAAGGGAAATTAGGCAATGGGAAATAGCAGCTACAATAAAACTGAGTCACACATTTTACTGATTATGGTAAATTTAATTATTCTATTCAAGCTACATTCAGACCAAAAAAAAGTATCGATTTCTCAGTATGTCTTTCTTCCTGTTTGTACTTCTCTTTTCTGGCTAAAGATATGCATTTTGAGTATGATTTTCAAAGAGGAACGGTAAAGATGGGATATTTTTTTTCCATTCTGTAGTGTATTTTAACATCTCACATTTTCCCCCCAAATTGCACAGGTATTCTTAATCTATGCATGTGTGCGCACACAAAGAAAGAATGGATATACATTTAAATCCAACACACATGTGCTTATCCCAAAATATCTCACTCCTGTTCTGGGAATGCTTATGGCCTAATTCTTGAGTTCCTGTTCATTGACTTCATTCATTGACTCTTCAAACCCAGCAACTTGGATGCTGAAATATCTCCCAAATGGAGAAATTTCCCCCAAAGTAGAACATGCCCCCATAAAAGAATTGTTTGAGTTTTTTAGAGCCTAGTTTGAAAATTCTTTATTTCATAGAAGAAGCTGGCTCTGAAATGAGAGCATTTGGGGACAAGTTGACTCCAGAGTAAGAAATAAGGTAGCTGTTTGTTACTTATATCCTGCCTTTCATTCAATTCAGACATAGCATTTCCTCCTTCTGTCCAGCTGAAATGTCTAGCTAAAATCAGAAACATAAGGAGAACAGAGACATTGATCTGTGCGTCTGTTTGGGCCACAGCATTGATCCACAGCATTGAGTGGCGCTGGAAGGTACCAGGAAGACAGATTAAGCTTTCTGATCAAACTTCTGCATAACTTTGAGCTATACACAATTGCATTTCTTTTTAAAAGATGGGAAAGAATGTCTAAATTTGCATGCACATTGACTCTTCCTTCCTCCCTCCCTCTTCCCTTTCCATAATTGGCCACCTAACTGAAAAATCACATCTGTGGTACAAAAAATACAAACGGTCTGGCAGGTGGAACCCTATTGCTAAATCTTTTGATATCTGGTTTTCCATTTGC
The DNA here is from genome assembly GCA_032468235.1 of Pseudoxyrhopus heterurus. NCBI lineage: Eukaryota > Metazoa > Chordata > Lepidosauria > Squamata > Pseudoxyrhopus > Pseudoxyrhopus heterurus. Next base: position 52,700 of record JANHJO010009385.1, read on the forward strand.
ACTGGTTAGGAGATCTATAATCCAATGGTGACTAAGGTTTGAGAACAACAGGAGGTTTTGAAGTGAAGAGAGTGGTTATGAGCTCACATTGGGATTCATTGCGGGGATTAGGATTTTAAGTTAGTTTACGGTTATGGGAAATCATTTACAGTGGGTATACATCTAGGAAACCAATACATCCTTGATTTTACTTTAAGTTCATGATTCAAAGATAAGCGCTTGGTGTTATATATAACTTAACAAAGGTCATCATGAGTTTGTTGAAGGATAGCTATTCTGCTATCCACTCCCCTTCTTTTCAAACATGCATGATTGACGAAATTGGACTTGAGAGAATTCAATGAATTAAATAAAAGCAAATGTTTCAAGAAAAAAAAAAGAGCATTCCAGTTAGAGGAGGATTGAAAAACATTCTCTGCCACAAATTCCACCCATTTTTCCCCCAGATGTTGGCGGAGTTGGAATGGTAGCAGTTTGCCTTCCAGAAGGCTCAGTTCCCCACCCCACTCTTAAACTCCCCAAACCTATCACTCAATTGCCTCCTGTAGTTGGGAGGCTCAGTTGTTATCCCAATTCCTCAAAGGTTGCCCATCCCTAGCCCAAAATATTAAAAGTACTCATAACTGACATCATGGGAAAATTATGAAAAAAATATTAATGGTTTCTCTCCAATAAGTGTCCATCATGTCCATAAAACTAAAATATGAATGGACACAGTGTGATTATCACATTGCTGAAAGTGATGTGTATGCAATGAGTTTCAATGGTGATTACATAAGGCATGGCTGTGCATGTAGAAACAATACGGTTGCCTGAAAGGATGAGGAGGAAAGATGCTTAGATTTATTTCGCATGAAGTTTGTGAGCTATAGTTTGACGGTTGTGTTCCCCGAGAGCAAAGCCCTAAAATGTATTTATAATTTCCTGTGGTTTTAAATGGAGATTTCAGCCTTGCTCCCTCGATGAAATAACCTACTTCTTATTACTGCTTAGCATAGAGGTTACCTCATGGTTGTTCTTCATCTCTTTCTAATGAAAAAAACCCAAGACATCTTAATGAGGTTTGTGGTTTTGGAACAGTCTGAAGTTCATTCCCTTTTTGTAGACGTTTATTTAAATATTGGAACAGTGTTCCAATATTTCAGCAGCTGTCACAAAGAAGAGGGGGTCAATCAATTTTCCAAAGCACCAGAAGGCAGGAAAAGAAACAATGAATGGAAACTGACCAAGGAGAGAAGCAACCTAGAATTAAGGAGAAATTTCCTAACAGTGAGAACCAGTGGAATAACTTGCCTTCAGAAGTTGTGGGTGCTCCAGTATTGGAGGTTTTTATGAAGAGATTGGACAGCCATTTGTCTGAAATGGTATAGGGTCTCTTGCTTGAGCAGGTGGTTTGACTAGAAGACCTCCAAGGTCCTTTCCAACTGTTATTCTGTTATTTTCTGAAGATCCCAGCTGAAAGATTCTTAGAAGAAAAATATCCGAAGAACTAATACTGATTACATTGCACCAGATTGAATGAGGTGTGTTAAAATTTATTGATTGCTCACCTCCCAATTACTGAGAGTAGATAGCATTGTGAAAAAAGAGACGCGATCTTTTATTAGTCCTTGGATCTTTCAGATGAGGGGTCATCCTGAGTGAAAAAGAATAGAAACCAAATGTATTAAGAAACAAAAACCCTGCTTGAAATGTGGCAGCAAAAAGTATGATCTGTACATCTGAAGCAGCCTTAGATAAAAAGAAAGTACAGAATACTTTAGAAAATCAAAGTACAAAATAAAAATTAAGCTTTAACCTCCTAAAACTTAAGTACATTCTCAACTATCCCTTTGAGGGCAAGGCTAATTGTTTTCTTGTGGTACATAATTTCTTAACATGGCGTGGGAGAGTGCTATGTGCTGTTAATGTATCTACACAGCTTTCAAATGCCCCAAAGTTGCAGATGTCATACAGCATATAAATAAATAAAATAAAATACACAAGTTATGGAAATAAAATTCAAGGTCCTTTCTGACGTTGTCACTCTGTTATACTGTTATTCTGACTATGTTTAGGTAGTAATGTTTATTATTACAATCTATGTTAATAACAAGTCATGGGAAATAGAAATAATATACTGTCCTGATTCCATTAGCAGCCTGATTTAAATGCATTTCCTAATTTAATCTCTGATCCTAAACTCTTACACTGGCTTTATCAATGATCCTAGGACTTGTCTTCTCCTTTAACAAGACAGTATCAATCCAAGCAATGTTTCAGATTTCTCTCAAATTTTATATTTAGAATGTAGAGTTAGAATTTCTCCTGTTCCGTTTCCTTATTGCTCAGTGATATGTCTTCTTTCTAGAATAGCATCTGAACTACTATACCAAGTTCTCTTTCTTCTGAATATCTGTATTGATTTATATTTTTTTAATTTAATTTATAAGGTACAAGATCTCTTTCTCTTGCCAGCAAAATGAATTACATTCTTAATGGTGCTCCTAATTTTGATGCTGCATGCTCATTTAATATCTACCTCAGGTATAATTTGAAGCACTAAATTAATGTTACCATATTTTAACTGTTATCTTGTTCTACCATATTACAAAAATCAGTATTTAGATGATTCCTAAAAGCTGTGAAGATTGAAATCAGCTCTAGGAAACCTATGCTCATGGGTTTACATATAGCCTCAACTGCCTTCCTCCCTGCCTGCAACGTTGTGCCATGAAAATGTGATTTTCTGCTGATTCACTGCAGAACATTTTTTTTAAATAATGTTGCTTGTTAACCACTTTAATATTCTTTAAAAAAAAAAACATGCCCTCACTGTAAAAGTCTCACCAGAGGAAAAATGATCTCCAAATCCCTTGGCTATTAGCTTTGGCAACTGCTAAGTCCATGTTGCCCTTTGCCACAAGAGAAAAAAAAAATCAATGTTTTGTATTGGCCATTGCTTAGCATTCTTTGGGAGTTTGCCAAATCTCATGTGCTCTTGGCATTTGGTCGATCCAGCAGGGGACATGCAACCTGGCTTTCAATTTGCATTGCAGATTTGTTTTGTGCTATGTTATCTGACCACAGGGGCACTTAATTAGAAATTTTCCTTTTGTCCTTTTTCTATTCTTGGATGGGAAAACAAGGCCTCATTTAAGCCTCCCTTTGAATAAATAACTCCTACTATTATTATTATATATAATACAATGTGAAATCACAGTTACCAGTTCTTTAATGGTATTGGCCATGCATCATGTTCCTCCCAAGAACTTAGGATGTCATAATGTATCAGTGTAGTAAATGTGCATATCTTAGCAGTGTGACCTTTTGTAAATGACAGATGGTAGTTTTGTCAATGAGGAGGTGTTCTAAGTGCTGTCCAAGATTTTTTGCTATGGTATCCAGTATGCCAATAACCACTGGGAGCACCATGGCTGCTTTATGCCATAATCTTTCCATTTCAGTTTTCAGACCTTGATACTTTGTGAACTTCTCCAATTCTTTGTCTTCTGTTCTACTATCCCTTGGTATTGCCACATCAATTATCCACACTTTTTTTTTCTTTTCAAGCACAGTTAAAACTGGTATGTCATGAGCCAAGACTTTATCAGTTTTTATCTGGAAATTCCACAATATTATAACCTCATTTTTTTTTACTATTTTTTCAACTCTATGTTCCCACCAATTTTTCATTACTGCCAATGATAATTTTTACAGATGTTCCAATAAGTCATTCTGGCCTCTGCATTACGTCGTTGCTTGTAATCAGTTTATGCAATCTTCTTGTGTGAGATGAGTATATGATTTCTTCCGCTTCTATGTGCAATCTGCATTTTGATCATTTGAGACACTAAGAGCCTTGGTGGTGCAGCGGTTAGAGAGCTTGTAATTAGCACCAGCTGCCTGCAATTTAGCAAGTTCAAATCCCACCAGGGTCAAGGTCGACTCAGCCTTCCATCCTTCTGAGGTGGGTAAAATGAGGACCCAAATTGTTGGGGGCAATATGCTCTGTAAACTGCTTAGAGAGGGCTGTAAAGCACTGTAAAGCAGTATATAAGTCTAAGTGCTATTGCTATTGTTATTCTTGTAGTCTATCATTTTAAAATCTACTTTCAATTCAGTCTCAGTCTGAATTGGTAGAACTCTTCCATAACATAGTTTAGACACAGTCTAACAATAGAGATAGCCACTTTTAAAAATAGCTATTAAAAATAACTTCTGGGTTGGTTGTTCAAAAATATCCCTCAATATCCAATATTAAAATGTCTTCCAGTGTCCAATTTTTTAAAGTTTTATTGTGTTTTTATTTTAAAATGAAAATAAAATAAAAATGTTGGTAGGGGTGTGGTAGTTCCTTGATTAATTTATTGTTTTCTGTTTGATTCTTTATCTGGTGTTAATCCCTTCTTATCTAGGTATTGGATGCTGTGTGATTATAGTAGTTACCGGTACGTGTTTCTGAGATGATTAAAATATATGGTAGTGTTATCTTTTTTTATAGCTTGTGTTAGTTGTGGTGTAGTGGGTTGAATGGTCAGGCACTCCATAGTTACTCCAAGGTCATATCAATGGCTTGCTACAATTATGGAAGTATGAATGTTTAAGAAAAAATGTTCATTATTAAACTTCCCTCCATTTTTAATATGGCTGATATTGGTAAGATACTTAAAAAAATTCTAAAGTATTTACTAGTTAAGGGACATCAACTATAATCATAAAATCATTGGCTATAGTTTTGCTTAGAACACATGTCAGACAATATTGAGCCCAAAGTGCTACTAAACTAAATAAGCATAATATCCATAAACCACAATTGTATCAGATTTTATTAGCAGGAATAAATAGAAATGTTTATTAGGTGTTTAGGTTCCTATATTTTCCATACAATTCACTAGGATATGAACTCACAGTTTTTTCCACTCTCCTTGGACAAGCTTTCTAGCTGGCAAGCCTTCAACATTTATTTATTTATTTATTTGATTTGTATGCCGCTCATTCTCAAAGGCACAACATGGTCTTGTGTTTTGGGTTCAACCTTTTTACAATTTCCAGCTTTTCTGGCAGAGCAGTGAAAATGTAAGTTGATGAAGAGGTCTGCATTTCTGTGAAAGCAGATTTTTTTCAATTAAGTAAAATATTGAAAATTCCAACAATTTAAAAAAGAAATTCTAGCTTTCCACCCTATGATCTTAAAAGCTCACATACAACCTCTCTGCTGCCAATATCAAGAGTCCACAGGAGCAAAACTTCCAGCTTGTATGACAATAGCATTAAGAGTAAAATAAATTATTTTACTCCCAAATATATGGCCAAGATTTACCCATTTTGGAAGATTATTATACTTTCTGAGTACAAATCTGTTACTAAATTTGGCAAATCATATCTGCTCATTTTTAATTAGATTTTTAAATCTTGCCTTTGATGGCAAACATACCTAATATTCCTTCCTATTCCTATTTTCCCTACAACAATGATCTGAGGGAAATGAGCAATTAAGAAGTATGAAATATGAATACAATGCAATGGAGTGCAATAGGGGGCTGAGAGAGAGTTACTAGCCCAAAGTTACCCAACTGGCTTTCATGCCTAAAGTGGGACTAGAACTCACAACTTAAGAAATCTTAGACATTTCCACGGGGACTGACCTGAATTCCACCCAAATGGCTGCAACCATGGCATTGGTAACAGCACTGAACAGTCTGCCAGCAAAATGTCCCATGTGTAAAACAAATAATTTGTTTCTAAAATCAGATATAGAAAAATATTGCTTTGTTTTTCAGGAACTGTTTATATCAAGGAAGCTGATGTTAGACATCTTGCAGCAAGCAAATAGCCTTACAAAAACGATGTTAAGGAAGTTTGCATCATAGAAGATTATTGGATCATTTACACTATTAGGGGAAGCTGTAAATAAAGTTCTGAAGAACAAAAAAATGGATGTAGACAGAATTTTTGTTTTATCATTTTTAATGCATTAGTGCATTAATGCATTAATTCCCCAGTGAAGTGGCATTTTGTCTCATTAAGATGGATAGTAAAAGGAATCAGATATATATGAGCTACATGCTTCTAGTCTACAGCATGCACCCATCTCAGCAGTAAATCTTCATAATTTCTGCAGTATCAGGATTGTCAAAGGCAATAAGGAAGCAGAGATGAAAACTAGGAGTAGAATTCTAGCGCAATTCCCAATAGGGAGTCTTATCTTGATGATCTCCCAACATTTTTATAATATATTTTTATTAGCTTTACGCTGAAAAGGAAGTCTCCATGTATTCAGACATTAAGTATGACTGAAAAATAACATAAATGAGCAAGCTGATTATTTAGTATACTTGCTTTCAAAGATATGTGCAAAACAGCCCCCAAATGGTGGCTTCTTAAAATAAATAGATCTCTCAGACCACCGCTGGGCAGAAGCTATCAAGGAGTCCAGCAATACAAATCTGAGATATTGTATTATTGAATGTCTGCCATAGGTTCTTCCGGACATCTGGAAGGATTTAAATTATAGCAATGGGCTAGTCTATTGGGACGTATAGAGCACTCTCACACGTGTTGACCTGTGAACCCTTAGCTCTGGGTAAACGCTGTTCAAGCTTCCTAAAATACTTTGTAGCAATTACAATAAAGTATCATGTCTTGCCTGCCATTAGTACATCAGGTTGTGTCATCAGCTTCTTGGAGCTGTCTTTTTTAGTGTTTATCCTGTGGAGATAGCTTTCTTTCTGTCCATTGATTCATTTATTTTTAACCCTTTAGGGGTCATCAAGTTTCACCAGCTGTGCCATTTAGATAAAGAGAGCGAAGACATTTGGGCCTGTTGCAAGAGAGTAGTAGAAGATGGGCAATAAAATCGAAGGAGACCGTATTAGTTGCAACCAAATACATTACTTTTCAAAATGAACTTCCTATATCTTTCTTTGCTAAATTGTGTTCTGGGTATGAGTATGAAAACATTTAATTTGTGAAGTCAATATACACAGTAAGAGGCAGAAAGAGTTATTTAAAGAAGGATGGCATCCTCCGACAAATTCTGTCCCCCATCTGGGGAAAAAATGAAGAATCAGCCCCCACCTATGTCTCCAAACTGGCCCATCCTCTTCCCATCTTCATCTTACCCTTTAATGGCCTTTGCCTTCACTCAATTCAGTTTTAATTGTAGTCCCAGCAACTACAATTTGACAGATTTGAGACTGCATTTTGATCAGAGATAGCAGTGAATAGGGTGAAAAGTATTAAAAAGTAGCATGGGGTCCTAACTAACAGGAAGGGGTGAAGTCTTTTTTGCAGTGTACAAACAGAACAGGTAGTCAGCCTTTACAATCGATGCACTTACGATTGTTGTTGCATCTTCTCCACAAGCACATGATCAAAATCTGGGCACTTCACAATCAGCATGTATTTACAATGGTTGAAGTATCCTTGGGTCAACTTGGATGTTTGGGTGTTGTTTTGTCTCTAGAAAGTGCCACAGTTAGAAGACAACCAAAGACAAGATTCCTACAGAAAGGAGCAACTCAGAAAAGCTTCCTCTCTTTGTAAGTTGTAGTTGTAGAGGAAATGGCAATTAAGACAGCCACCAGTGAAGACATGCTGGTTGCTGTGAGTATACAGTGTTATATTACAACCTCAAAGGCCCAAATTTTGCCAAGCTCTGTGATATAGCAAGGGCAACAGAAATTTGAGGGAACCTTTGATTACTATCTAGTAGTGACCTAAGGATTCCAGCCCCATAAACCAAAGACTGTTGTTGCTATAATTAATCTGCTAGTTTTTATGGATTTCAAATGCTGTTGTATTGCTGATTTTAAGGAATGAGTTTTTGTCTGCCAAAACAAAAGTAGAATATAAAGTAAATTAGATCCATGATGAAATAAATCATAAGCACCACTCAGTAATTATATAATACTAGCTGATGACCCGGCATTGCCCGGGTATAGTCAGGGCTGACACTGTTAGTAGCTGTATGTGTGTCGGTTTTCCTTTCCTTTCCTTTCCTTTCCTTTCCT
>JANHJO010009385.1:170649-184133 GCA_032468235.1 Pseudoxyrhopus heterurus
AGAAAATGGTACAAAAAGACAAAGAAGAATGTGAATTGAAAAGCATTTTGTCCTGCGAATGTCTGGAGTGTTTGCACATAGCTAAAATAAAGCCACTTCATTGGCAGAATCCGAAAAGCGGTGAATGAGTAATGAAAAGTATATGTAGGATCAGAAAGGTTTATACTTGTAAGCAATGAAAACAAACTATTAAACCAGACCGACATTGCTAGGAAGTGTAAAACTGTTCCTGAAACTCTGTGGCAACTGTGTGCAAAGTTTTTATAATGGGCATTTGGAAGCAAAGTTTAACATCAGCCTAAAAGAAAGGCACTGAAGGATGAACGCCAAATGTTGCAAATAATTACTAGCAGTTTCTTAGCAATTAACACTTTAAAATAAACATCAGATCAGCAATTAATCTCTTCTGATTCATGTTGAGAACATGTAACCCAGATTAGCTGCCTTTTCAGCGAAGGTTATAAAGGAGCAACTCTTGTATTTGGAGCTTAAATAACTTCCCAAGAGCAAACGTATATAAAGAAATTTGTTAGCAGAACTGGATGACAAGAGGAATGCTATAAACTTGTTTCACAAATGCAAGAGCCTTGGTGGCGCAGCGGTTAGAGTGTAGGCATACTTCACTTAATCCTCCAGGGAAAGATTGAAGGCAAACGAGATCCAGGCAGAAAAAGAACATCATGGCTTCAAAATCTAATGGACTGGTTTGGACAAAACTCAACAGCACTTCTTCGTGCAGATGTTGATAAAAATAGGATCACCAACATGATTGCCAACGTCTGATGATGGATATGGCACAAGAATAAGAAGAAGAATATGGCAGCAAATTAGGCTAATTTTATAAAGCTACACATTGCAAATCAAGGACTATGAGAAGACCCAGTTAGCAACTATTGTTCAGGTGAAGTAGCATCACTCATCGGAGATCTCAAGAACGGATAAGCAGTGAAAGGGATTGTTCTCAGATATTGCTCTACCTATCCTACATTTTAAAATAAAGCCCGATTTATGCTTGCATGGCAGTAGCTGCAAACAGGAGACTGATTTGGGTGGGTGTGTATTTTAAACCTTTTTCATGGGCTCTTCCTGAAATAAAGTGACACGATTGATAAGAACAGCGCTCAGGATAGGCAAAAATAGGGTAAATCCAAACTCTTAATTTAATGTGGCCAATATTGCACTCAGGGAAAACAGCCTGCTGAATTTTTGTAAGAAAAACTATGGACACTGCATATACCGCAATGCTACAGTATCTGCATAATAGAAATCCACAGCATAAATCTTATCTCTGTCTTATCAGCTATATGAATGTTTTTGCAAGCTGGATTTGCAAATTTTCTCAGAATATTTTATATTAATCAACTCAGGTTTTAGCAAAAAAAAAAAGAGAGAGAAATTCCTACTCAATCAAGGGAGCTTGATGAGGAGCACCTTGCCTTACCTACCTCGTGGGGTTGTGAGAATAAAAAAATAACCATGGATAGAGTCAACCTCTTTTCAAGTCAGGAAGGCTATTAATGAAGGAAATATATAAAGAAATTTAAAATGTCTGATTCCTTCTGCATAGACAATATGATTTGAATACAATTAAAATTGAGTTTGAAGAAGGCCAGAATGAAGTACCATCGACAATATGTTTATGAGCAAATATCCAAAGATCTGTTTTCAAATATTTGGTCCTGAGCTGTGGTGATAAAGGTGGCAAAGAACTTTATCTCTCCTCTTCTATTATATTTGCAACTTGTCATCCAGGAGCCTTGTTTTGGATGGTATATTGGCTTTTAAGAAGTATTAAGGGCGCTTGCCTAGCCGCTGTGACTTGCATCCCGGCATTTTGCTGACCAAATCACTTAGGAGTTGCTGTCTTGTTGATTCTGCATGGCCATTGTCCAGGGAGGAGACTTGGATGCTGTGTTGTCAGGTTACCTGGAACCCCTTTGGGGCCTGACCCTTCTGGGGAAATGGATAGGATGTTTTCCAGCACATTCTCCGCCTCACATAGGCTGGATCCTAGCCCTTCTGAGTTCCTGCGGATGGCCAGGCAATAAATTACCTGTATTTGCAAAGTGATCAATGTCTCATTGTGTGTGTGTGTGTGCGTGCGCGCGCACTATCTGGCAAACTTGAAAGAGGCCGAGATGTTCTCGCCCCCAGTCCTCAAGGGCCCCACAAGGATCCAATGGGGTTAATTAACTCTCACCCAGTTTCCAAATCGGCCTTTTTAGAAAAGTTTGTTGAGACAAGAGTGAGGGAATCACAAAGCATCCCACAGGAAAGCAGTAATCTGGATTGTTTCCCATCAGGGTTTCAGACCCAAACAAAGAACAAAGATGACAATTACACTAATGGATGACCATTCCAGTAACCTGGACAAGAGTACATCCATCCTGGCCTTCGATACCATCAATTACGGACTGTCTGTGCGGGTTAGGGGCCCTAGAGAGCCCTGGGCCTGCACTTTCCTCAGAAGCCAGTTTCAGTTGGTGATAGTAGCAACAATCCACTCTGTAACAGCTTCTGTGTGGGCTACCAGAAGGTGTACTCTGCCCCGCCATCCATTTAATAGCTAAATGAAACTGCTAAGATCGATCACCAATTGACTTGGGCTACGTTATCAGCAGTTTTTAATGTTTTTTTTATCATGGACATTTTAAATGTACAGTGAGTGACATGATAGCAGTGTTCCAATATCTAAGAGGTTGCCACCAAGAAGGTTGGGGATAGTTGTCAACCTAGTCTCCAAAGCACTTCCAATGCAGGACAAGAAGCAATGGATGGAAACTGATCAAGAAGAGAAGCAACCTAGAACTGAGGAGAAAATTCCTGACAGAACAATTAATCAGCAGAATAACTTGCTTTTAGAAGTTGTGAATGCTCCAACACTGGAAGTTTTTAAGAAGCAATTGGACAACTATTTGTCTGAAATGGTATAGGGTTTTCTGCCTGAGGAGGTGGTGGGACTAGAAGACCTCCAAGGTCCCTTCCAACTCTGTTATTCTGTTATATATTTGCAAACCATTAAAAGTCCTCAACTAGACTGCAGTGGGATATGAATATAATATGCAGGACCAATGCATATTGAAAATGGGGAAAGATCTGAGATTCCCGCGGGAAGCTTGATCTCTCTTTCAAAAGAAAGAAGTTTACGAACATTGTGTTTTAGTGCTAGTGTGTCGCCCCACAGATGTGGTTTCTCCCGACTGCAATGCAGTGCTGCATTATACACCTTTTGTCTCCCAAGTAGGCTTGGTTTCCTCACACACACACACACACTGAGGCTCTATAACAAAACACCCCATCTTTGCAATGGTTAGGAAAGGCGAATAGGAAGAAGCTTTAGAAAAACAGAGGAAATCTGGTCTTTTATTAAGTATTTGGCCAGGACAATGGATTCCAAAGGGGAGTAACAGCGTCAACATCTTGCTTTTCAGTAGGTGCTGAGAAGAAGCGAAGGGACAGAGATGTTTCCTAGCAGCCCCGCTGCGGCTTCGTGCAGGGACAGTCGTCCTTTTCCCATTTGCTGGGCAAAGCCTGGTTCTATGAGAGCATGGTAGTTTCTCACGGCGTGGACAGCCCACCCTGCAGCATTCCTGAGAATTGTACAATATAATCTTGAGTCAGCAGGGTGGATTAGCCCTTTTTCATTGGGTTTACACTTGTGACCTTAACAGTAGAACTGCAAAAAAAGCAAAATGGGATATATGCATCTTTGCCATAACAGCCCTTCTGCATTTCAACTTAAATACACACAACTGAAAACAGCTACCATTCACTTTAAATTATGTACAAAACCCTATATATTGTTTTTTTTTTCTGCTGCTGCTGGTTTTGGATTACACATATAAATACAAATTAGCTATTCTTCTAAAAAGTGGTTATAATAGTAAATAAATACAAAATAAGAATCTGACCTTTATACTTCATGTGCTGTGGGAAGGGGGGGGGAAAGGGTTAAACCCATATAAAATGTACAACTAAAATACGTTTTAAAATCTTTAAAAGGAATAACTCTCTGATTAAAATATCTTTCCTCACTTTTTTTTTTCTGTAGACATAAATAGATTTTCAAAATAGATGTATTTAATTCTCCATATCATAACATAAATAAGGTCTTCATTGGGAAGTATTAAAGTGTCAAGTTGTGTGTGTGTGTGTGTGATTTTTTTTCTGTTCCATTTGTCCCTTTAATTTTGCTGCTGCCTCAGCGGCACCCACATCCTTCCACAACCATGTCCTGATAGTTCTTTAGTACCACCTTTTCATTCTCGTCAAGATACAGCATCGAAATGGGACTTAGTTCTGTCGGCACGCAGCAAGCTTTGGGAATTTTGGGGTTCACAGAATTGACCAGCGTCTGAACAATGGCATGGTTGGTGGAATTCAGATGATCTGCCAATGGGAAGGGACAGTCTCCATGGCAATAGAAGGCACTGTAACCTGGAGGGGCCACGATCCAGTCATTCCACCCTACATCATTGAAATCCACATATAGAGGATGCCTTCTGCAATAGGATTTATGGCGCTTGCGTGGTTTATGTTTGGCCTGACGTTTCTCTCTCTTATGCAGCGGGTGGCCCATGCCGTCATGCCCAAAAGTGACCAGTAAGGGTCTAATCCGAGACCAGCTAGCATCATCTTGATGCAATGACCTGCTGATCCTGACATGTCTCTTGGAGACGTTGCTGGCATTGTTCAAATGTACCACTTCTGCCACAAAACCAAGGTTAGGTTGCCCAAGCGCAATCCATCTCATTACGGCCGGCGTGACATCAAACGTTTCCCATTTGCTGGCGTTGGGATGCACCAAGCGGGTGTCCAGGAGGCTTATGACAGGGTCCTTGGTAGCCTCTCGTTCTGGTTTGAGAATTTCATAAATATTGATTCGGTGAGGAGAGCTGCCATCGTGTTCAGCAGCATCTTGGACGTGTTCCCGAAACACCTGGAGTTCAGCTGAAGTGATACTCTCCCCGTCAGGGACAGATGTTAAGTTAAAGAAGAAACGCCGAGATGTCTTCCCACTTCTTTCTGGAAGCTCTTCCAGGGGTTCTGATGGAAGGAGGAGAAAAACAAAAGGGCAATCAGCAATTTAAACCCTTGCAGCAGAATGCCTGAGTTGCTGAACGGGAACTTTCAAACCACCTCTACCAATGCACAATCACACCCAGAATCTGCCCCTTGTCTTTCTACTTATCACTTTCATGAAGCTTAAGATTGGTCCGGTTGCTGTCCTGCCTTTCAATCCCAACAGATTGCATTCTGAATTCCAGGTGGTCGTAATAAGGGGGAAGAAATGTGAGGCATTGCTTTGGAATTCAAGGGCATTAAAGATTATTATTTTTTTTTAACACGGCGGTTAGCAGGGGCCCTGTGAGAGTAATTAAAAAGTGACTAAGGATCAAGGAAAGGGATTGCATTTCTGAGATTTCTTAAAAAAACAAACCACCCAGCTGCAGCTTTCATGTCGGTATCCCCCAATCGGTTCCAAAAGCATTATGCCACAAGTTTCATAATTTACAAACCTTACCATCCAAAAAGATTTTATCTTAATTACAGGCAACTCTGCAAAGCACACCCAGTGATTTGACTCAAGAGGGGCCCTGAATGAAAAGTATTTGGATGAATTTAGGCATTCACTCGGGGGAGAACCTACAGTGACCTAACCCTTCCGTCCAGTAAACACACGCAAAGGTCCAAGGAAAGCGTTGTGAACATTCATTACAACAGATGCATCCGGTGTTTATCAAGCCAGGCAAGTCTATCAGCCATGTGGCTGTCCGTCTACTATTTGCTTACTATAGACTGTGAGCTGAGGGGCACATAGGAGTTCATGCTTCAGTGGCTAAAAAGCCTTCAGGAGTACCGTACAATTGTTTTGAGAAAGTTTTTGATTCCCAGCGTGTATAATGTGTCATCTCCTCCTGTGTTCTCCAACCCAGGTCTTTCCAAATGATTTGGGAGGGCAGTTCTCAGAATTTCAAGCAAGTGGAACAGAAGTCTTATCTACCTTCTCAATATAGTCCTGGTTTCTCATCCATATTTTCATGGTTAAACAAAAATCCGAATTAAGGTCATCTGACTTGTTAGCTTTGCTATGCTGGCTGGAATCTCAATCTCAAATACAAGTGAAACAAAGCAAGCCTAAAACCTAAACCATATTTTCTTGTGGTTTTTTTTTTAAGGGGAAGTAAACTAAAAAGATGGAGTGCCAAGAAAAAGAGGACATGAAGAAGAGAAACAGACATAGGTTATATAGCCGTATACATATAGAAAGGAAAACAGAACTCATGTGGAAGATGAAATCAAAGGTTGGGTTTGAAACTGAATAAAGCATTCTTAAATATTTTATGGAGTAGGTTTTACTAAAATTTCAGCTCAAAAAAATGAATTGCTGTACAATCATTTAACCTTTACCTGACCTTTAACCTAACCAGCATTAAATCATAAACTTCCAATGGATTTATTTCACTGAAATTCTGAACATGAGATTTTTTTTTAAAAAAAAGGCAGAGATAATTAGTGTTTCCATAATCACTAATTCCATAATTATCATTCCCCTCAACATCTCTAGTTCAGGCTGGAAGCAAGTATGCCCAGGCCAATCAAGGAATTACACAACAGCAAAACCAACACGCACTAGGCTGGGCAAACAGTTTTGCTTCAAACAGACCTACTGTACTGAACTTAATGGGATTTAAGTGATTTAAGATTAGCCAAAGTATCATGGACTTCAGCAGGTTGACTCTAAGGACAATTACTGTAAGCTTGGGTCTGACACTTTTTTTTAATAACAGAGGCATAAATGTTATAGCTATGGCTCAGCTAGGCATAGCACCAACTCTTTATCACAGGGAATTCATTTGGAATCCTCAGCAACAGTAGAATGCCACAATTTGGGCACCTTGTGATATGCTCATGTAATACCTCCACTCCATGAAATGCCGTGTTTCTCGGTAGGCTTCTGGGTACAATTCCAGATGCTAATTGTCAGCTTTAAAACCCGGCAAGGCGCAGGCACATGGTATTGCAGGATTGCTTATCTCAATTGTTTCTGTTTGTCTCATCAGATCCAGCAGAATGGGATGCACCAGTTCCCTTCTGTAAAGCTGTGTCATCTAATGGGGCTCCGGTGATATGCCTTCTCAGGAGCAGTGTATCTCCAGAGATATGGAAGGCCCTGGTCTTGTTAGCCTTTAGGAATGCCTTAAAAACTTGGCTCCTTCTCCACTCACTGGGGACAAGATATTAAGTGAGGTCAACTTGTGTAGTTGAATGCAGTATACCGTTGTTGTTGTCTTTTGTGAGCCTTTGCATAAAATGTACTATTTGGATCAGGCATGTCCAACCTGCAAGCCATGGGCCACATGCCACCTGGACAGCTAGTAATGTGGCCCCGTAAGATCATAAACTTTTAGCATTATGTGTTTTATATACAACTATATTATATATTTTATACGTGGCCAAGACAATTCCATTCAGTGCGGCCCAGACAAGCCAAAAGATTGGACGCTCATGATTTGGATAGCTCTATTATTATTACAATCCTTTACATTTTTGTTTTTAGATTTTAGACAAAATAAACATTAGTGTTACTAATGTAGCTATGGCAAGGTGGCCACCATTCAAAAATTCCTTCTTCCCCAAGGCCTGAAAGAATCACAGCTTAGGGCCACCCAATGCAATTTCAAAAGAAACATGCATTTACATGGCAGAACAGATAAGCAGGAACAAGAGGCACATGTTTTCCAGCTTACTTCAGTTGGTTTAGTTAGTTTGAACTCTGCTGTTGATTCTTAGTTTGTTGATCACTATACCCCTTTGTATCAATGCCCCATGCCTGCTGGTACATGTTGCAATATTATCCTGTGCTCTTAGCTTTCCACATCACAGGATGAAACACCTGTTTCAGGAGGTATCATGAGAGGTAGAAGGTTCAGGTAGATTAAAGGCAGACTTATTAATGTCTGAATGGTAATATAAAGATGTATTTCCAAAGCAGAATCTACGATAGGACTTTTGAGTTCTGCCTCAAGAAATTAAGTCTTTCCAGAGAGGGGCTGGGTCTACTTTCTTGTAGGCACTTTTAAAGTTGCCAATCATCTGAAAGGAGTTTTAATCTGTGGATTTCACCCATCTCAAATCTTCACCCTTTACCTCCTAAAACCCCACTGCCCAGAAATCCCATGGTTTCTTCACCCTGCCTTTTAACAAACATCCTTGACCTCCCAATTCTTACAGAAAGCACATTTTCCACATTTCACATTAGAATTTTCTCAAAATCTGGCCATCCAGGACTGGGGATTTTTTTCCTGGCATTCACTCTTGTCTTCACCCCTTTCTCTTCCTTCCGCTTTCCCATTTCCACCCTGCCCACGTCAGAGCAACAGCTTACCCAGTGGCTAGGGAGGGTTCACCAGAACAACAGGCCACAGACAGCTGCTGTTTACCTCTCCTTCTATGCGCTTGTAATTCCTGGGTTCCCTTCACAGCCTATTATTTTGTTTTATAAGTCCCCAAAAATTCCATCCTAAGTATGTTGTCGGTGTGAGTTTACCACATGTGCTCAGGGCAACTTATTTTCCTGTATATCTAAGTCCAGTCTAAATGTCCTATAAATGACCGTGAAAACCTTTTTTAAAAAAATAAAACAATACGCTGGGGGAAAAAACACCCTAATTTAACTTTGGTACTGTGTAATTACTGTTCCCTTTCCATCTACAGTTCAAGAATTTAGAGGATTGTAGACTACGCAAAATCCTCCAAGCTCTATGCCGCTTACTTTTAACTCAATTTGTGTAGGATTGAGCTGTCTTAGGCTGCATTTCTCCACCCTACTGAAGTTTTACCTCATGCCCTGAGATGAGAGTCTGCCCCAACTGATGAAACAATGCAGAGAGGTTTGCCGCTGCTCAATGCAACGAGGATGCTTTTCATTAAAGTAAAATGCCAATCGTGCAGAATTGACTCTCCAAAGATCCTCCGTGGTGGCTGTAGGACAGCAGTTTCTCAGAAAGTTGATGACGCTTGGCAATCCTACATTGTGGATGCATATGACTGGGTGGAAGGAGATCCCCTATTGCCACATTGAAGGGCAACGTACCATAATTAAGCCACGTTTGCTCATAAGGACAGATCATTGGGGCTATTCAGATCGAGGGCCCCACTGCTTTTGCTGCCCCCAATCAGATGAGCAGGAACCCACATCTAGATTTTCTCTAAAGAGCAGACAGCATCCTATACATGCTTATCTTCATAGGCGCACGCATAAGATCTTTCGTAGAGCCACTCCTCTGGTTATTGCTCCTAATCTGAACTGGAAACAGAAATGGAAAGGGTATTCCAGAAAATAGCCTCCCAGTAATAGTACAGGTAGTCCTCGACTTACAACAGTTCATTTTGTGACCGTTTGAAGTTACGACGGCACTGAAGCAAATGACTTATGATTGTTTTGACACTTACGACCACTGCAACATCCCCAGGGTCACATGATCAAAATTCTGCTGCTTCTTGGAAACTGACTCAGACTTATGACGGTTACAGTGTCATGTGATTTCCCTTTGGCGAGCTTCTGACAAGCAAAGTCAACGGGGAGGCCAGATTCACTTAACAACCATGTCACTAACGTAACAACTGCAGCTATTCACTTAAAGACGGGGGCAAGAAAGGTTGTCAAAGGGGACAAAATTCACTTTAACAAATGTCTCACTTTTAACGACAGAAATGATGGGCTCAACTGTGGCCGTGAATCGAGGACTACCTGTAGGTATTCCAATAATTGGCTCTCCACAGAGCATATCAGGAGCTATTTTGTCACATCCTTTTTTCTTTTCCTAGGTTTTCCTGTCTTAATCAGATCCTTACTATTTTATTCTGCCTTCCCTCTTTAAGAAACACTGCTTTCTATGTTGCTGTTAAAGCACTTTTATTGTATTTCTCTTTCGTTTTCCCACCTTCCTATCAGCCATTCTGAGAGGTTGTTTGAACAACAGGGTAAACTTGTCACGAATGGACTTCCAAAAATTTCTAAACCAGGGTTCTCCAAAGACAATTGCTATCTTACATAGGCAGCATAGACAACTCAGTGGAAGATTCAAATCCACTTTTCAAATGCAAGGTCTCACTCCCGCTGAGTGAGTTAGGCTGAGGTACAAAGTCCTTAAGATGTTACTGAGTGTTAAAAGCCAACCCAAGACAGTTTTTAGTTGAGAGCTTTAGCAGGAACACCAATGAACCGCTAAGCAATGTAGTTAGACATCTGTACACGTAACTAGAAGAAAAGATGGGGAAAAGCCACGTCTTCGGAAAGGCTGGAAATGTCCATTTGAATTAGGGAATTTCAAAACCGAGTCAGCAGATTTTCCAAGTTACATGTGTCATTCCCATGATTAATTCAGGATAAATAATGAAATTCACAGGAATAAGGCTTAGTTGAGTGGTAGTAATTAAATGAGGTATATACACTCACTCAGAAGTAAATACTATGGAATTTACGTAGATGGATTTATTCCCAGGTAAAGGTGGGTAAATTTGCAGCCTGAAATATGTATCAGTTTCCCTCTGAACCATGTGGATGTGTAACTGTGCATTAAAATGCAATTTGGCACAAGTGGATGGTGCAATATACATTCTCCCATTAATTAGTTTTATATTTATACGCAAAGCAGTGTAAACACAGTGTAAGGTTAAATTACAACATTAACCTCTTACCGCATTAAGACTTGCTATTAGTTAGCATAATCAGTATAGCCACACCCCTTGTACAGAAATTTAATTAAACCTAAAATACATATGTATGAGTGAAGGTTTCTTTTCTTTTTTTGGTTGGCCATATTAGCTTTATAACCTGTTCAGTCTGCTTTTTTTTTTTTCCTTTACTTTTATAGTAAATCCAGGGCACTAATGTAAAAATGAACAGCTGTGCATTTATAGTCTTTGATTTGGTAATGGCTGCCGAAAACAGTGAATAAGTAGCTTCTGCAGGTGTACCTGTATTGCATTAGCACAGGTGTGGGTGGGATGAAATAAAGTGAATAAGGAACCTGCAGGATAGGGTTGGGCAAACTTCAGGCTTGCAGGAACTACCTTGCGTTTCATGTAGAACCCCAAGATTGTCCACAAATCTTGAAGATACACTTACAATTAAAAAAAAATAGCTTTGAGTGCCAGAACTAACTTAAGATCAACCCTCCCACGCTCCTTGTTACCCCATCGCTCCTTTAATGTCAGGTGGTGGTGGGGAGTTGCTATCATGGTTAAGAGGTTTATTAAAAGTCAGAGATCCTTGCTCACTGTTGTGGTTCTTGTAAGATCCGTAAATTTAATTAGATCCACTTCCTTCCCCACCCTTGCTATCAATTGGAAATAACTAATCTTTTGCTCATGCTATTACTATCAGATATTTTTTTATTAGATTACATTATTTGAAGATTGTATTAAATAGCTGTTTATATGCATCTGAACTAATTGCACACATTGTGCCTAGAATCACACACGGAAAGGAGAAATGAGATGGTGTGACCACACAGAAAAATAGATAGATAGATAGATAGATAGATAGATAGATAGATAGATAGATAGATAGATAGATAGATAGATAGATAGATAAACAGAGCAGGGAGCTAAAAGAAATAATTGCTTGCAAAATGAAGATTCAATATTTTACACCTTTGGGGCTGTGGACAAGTTTGTTCAAGCTTTATGTACCCCAATATGCAGACCATTTCAGACAAGGTGTTTTTAATTTAATAAAACAGATTAGTTCTAAAAGACATTGTTACCAATTATCTGACTACACAGGGAGAGTATTGCCTTAACTCACAATTGTTTTGCCTTTAGTAAATGTATATTTGCCTGTGGCTTTTAATCTCAGTAAACCCTAGTTGCCTATAAAATCTGGGGACAGCTGCTCTAAAACTTATCAATCTTGTTTTCTAAAGGGCTTACCCTTAGGTCTACACTAAATCAAAATTTAAACAGAAAACAAAGTCATAATGGAGACAATACAATTGATTGTCAAAGGGATCTCTCACGGGGATTAGATAGGGATTAGAAAACCTTCCAAGTGACCCTACGGCCAACTGTATATTCAGAGGACTTTTCTTACTGCTTAACCTCCAACAGTTCTCAGTGGAAACTAATTTGAACAGAATCTGTGCTTGAAAATAAAAAGAAATCTACCTTCTTTGTCAACTATGGATCAGATAAAATCATTTCAAAAGGAAATTCATGCGAAGGCCCATACCAATTACCCTATATCACTTGTATGAAAACTAATGTTATCTACATATTTAATGAAACACAACTTTCATTTTTACTAAAATTTCTAGCCATTCAGAGGGGAGAAAAATCTGGTTTCCTTCTACTCCTCCCCCAATTTTGCTCCAGGCTGTTTCATATAATCTATATGCCCGCATCTCTTTGAGCAAAATTGAACAAAATCGGAATTCCTACCACCGCAAGCGAACTGGCCACCCTCAATACCAGCCAACCACACACACAATAAAACAAGGAATTTAGTCTGTAAAAGGGACAGCAGTTCCTATCATCCCGAAATCTCATTTGCCTCAACTCAGGCATTTCACCACAGGTCAGTTCCTGAAAACCTAACTGAACGTTGGCTGAAGTGTGTTTTTAATTGTCAAGCAAGCTACAATGATGCTTATTATCATGAATGGTTGGGAAGGATATATAGCATGTCTCTATTCTGATATTATGTTTTACAAGATTTCTACTTAGGATACTCAAATTGGCAGCAGGCAATTCTGCAACCCTGTGGCAACAAGATTCC
Organism: Pseudoxyrhopus heterurus; assembly: GCA_032468235.1. NCBI lineage: Eukaryota > Metazoa > Chordata > Lepidosauria > Squamata > Pseudoxyrhopus > Pseudoxyrhopus heterurus. The sequence goes on from JANHJO010009385.1 coordinate 183,434, forward strand.
ACTTTCGCCACATAATTTGGGCCCGAGCACAACTGGTACAACCGGAGTTATCTCTATGCTGATTTAAATATATTGATGTCTATATACTTGAAAGTGTCCAACACCAACTCAGGCTGGTGTTTCCCACTGGGAGGTTATACAGAAAACAGAAAGCTAAGAGGCATGTCCATGAACACATTATTAAGGCCCTAGCACTGGTTTTCAGGTGGGGTTCGGGAAAGCAGTGGCCCCATAGTTGTTGCCGAACTACAACTTCCAGCAATCCCAGCGTACAGCGTGGGATATCAGGGAGTGTGACTCCACACAATCTGGAAAGCTGTAAATTCCCCAACGCTCTTTTGGAATACCAGTGAATTTTATAAACTGCTCAAGCGCAGCTGTGCTACTCGCACACGAAGAGGTTTCGGCAGAGACAATATCAAAAGGGACAATTACATTTCATCCACTTGCATTTTCTAATAATGTCTTGTTTCTTTTGCACAAACGGATTTTTTTTTTAAAAAACAGACTTACATTTAAGTGGATCGTTTTCAAATTGGCCAAATTCAACATGTCTAAATCTAGAAAAATTAAAGATTCAGTTTGATCTCCATTGTAGCAGGGCGCAAGGATGCACAACACTCAATCAGGAAAATGTGTGTGTGTGGGTGGGTGGGTATTCCTCTCTCTCTCTCTCTCTCTCTCCCTCCCTCCCTCCCTC
>JANHJO010009385.1:241235-252846 GCA_032468235.1 Pseudoxyrhopus heterurus
AAAACTAGAAAACAAACAAGGCAAGAAATCAGATGCAAAGTGAATTTTTGGGTAGGGGGGAGGCTATTTCAGAGGAAAGGGCCCCCAAGAAAGAATATCTATCTATCTTTGCTTCCCAATAACTCTGTTGAATGGATGGGGCTGCAATCCCTCCTTCCTGGGGTGAGCAAGCAGGAGAGCCCAGTCCTCCTTGTCAGTAAGGGTTGGTGCTTCCAGCAGAATAGTGGATGTTCCTCCTCTGAGAGCATAATGGCTTTATGGGATGGATTCCACAACCTCTCTTTAAAAACAAATAACCTCTTACTCCCCGAGAAGCAATAACGTAACAGGTTGGGTTATGTGAATTCTGAGGTTAGAGGAAGTTTACTCTCTACAGCCACATTCTTCGAACTGGTAGAGATTGATGGGATATCTGCACTAGGAGGGGGGGAGATGTTTACATGATCTCAGAAATCACATGGGATATTGCAAGCCCATGCATTCTTGTTTGTTTTAGAAACTTCCTGCTATTAGAGGATAAAGTTCATGGACTGACGTTGATTGGAAATAAAAACACTTCGGCAGATTTGGAAGTTATCAAGTTGGCAAAGGCTGTTCTGCCTATTCATAAATTAATATACTGTGGGATCCAGTAGTCTTTCGTTCTCTCTTTCTTTCCATCTTGTCTGCTTTCCCTTCAAAACTTTTGCTTGGAACGATTGTCATTATTTCCTTTCATTGCATCATTGCCAACGATTCCAAACATCTGATCAGATCATCAAGTGAGGACGTGCTTAAGATGTTATCATCAGATGAAGTACGGGGAGGGACAAAGGGGTGTTGGTGGTGGCCTCTGCATGATGGAATGCCTTGTTCCTTGTGCTTGGCCTTTCAGAAATGAAAGCATATGTTTGGACATTTAACAGTTTTATAGTTGGATTAGTTTGTTTTTCTTATGTTATATTATTGCATTGAGATTGCATTTTGAGAGACTTGTGACCATCCCAGAGTCATAAGATTGGGGGAGTAGATTGAGAAAAAAGTAAAATATTTAGGTATCACAGATATCACAAATATAAATTGTATGCTATTTCAAAGTAATTACATTAAAACATGGAACAAAGTTTTAAAAGGTACATTAAAATGGGAGACACTATAATTCTTGTCGGGGGAAAATTATGTGATAAAGATAAATGTTTTGCCTAGAATGATGTTTTTGTTTCAGACAATATCTGTTTTAACTATTGATGCACCGTTTAAACAGTGGCAAAAGAATATATCCAAGTTTTAGATATAAGATGTTACAAGATGCAAAGGAAAGAGGAGGATGGGGTTTTCCTGACCTGAAACTTTATTCTGCAGTTCAATGTTTGGTTTGTATGAAAGAATGGGTGTTAGTGAGAAATAGACTTTTAGAGTTAGAAGAACATGTCCTGAGATTTGAGTTGCATGGATATTTGTGGTATGATAAAGTTAAGGTTAATATAAATTTTAAAACTCACTAAGTTAGACATGTCATATGGAATAAATACAAATCCAGGTTGTGCCCAAAACATCTTTGTGGCTCTCAGCACAAGAAATGTTTTATAGACAAGAAATAATAGGCAAACATGAATGGTTAACATACCTGTGAGATACTAGAATTCTGTCAAGGGAATGCAAAATTAAATCATGAGAACAACTGATGCAAGAAGATATAATTATCAATGGGTTTCATTGATAATTTTTGGTAATGGGTTTATCAGAAAAATTAAGAGAATTTATGGCACTGAATATTGACTTTGAAACAGATCTGTGTACAAATGATGAACATGTAATTGCTAAAATATATAAACTTTAATTGAAATTTGAAATACACAAACAAGTGAAAGAATGTATGATAAAGTGAGGTACAATTTTTGGTTATATTATAGAGATGGAACAACAGAAAAATAGTAGTTAAAAAGTTTGAAATTTATCCTATGATATAATCTTAAAGGGAAATTGTACCGTTGGTATTGGACACCAGAAAAAGTATCTAGAAAGTATAAAGGTACTTCAAATTTATGTTGGAAATGTGAACAAGAATGGTTATTTTTTCATGCTACATGGACATGCAAAAAAGCTAGAAAATTTGGGATTGAAATACATACAGTGGAACCTCGGTTCACAACCACAATTCGTTCCATAACTTTGGTTGTGAACCGAGTTGGTTGTGAATCAAAACAAATTTTCCCATTGGGTTGTATGGAAATACGATCGATCCAGACCCCTATGAACCCTATTGTTTTTTTAAGATTTTGAATGATAGAATCATTCAAAATGATAGAAGTTTTTGCACCCACTGAAAACAATGCAGTCTTCAGTGGGTGCTAAATAAAATTCTAAAATGTTAGTTCATTTAAGAAAATAGTGGTAAGGGCATTTTGGAGCTTTAGGTTAATACCACAAAGTTCATTCTGATAAAGGCCTTAGATTTTTGCTGGCACATAGTTGCATTTACAACACTTTATTGATGAACCATACAACTTCCCTAGAATTTTATAATCTTTCTAGATGTTATCTATGTTGGCCCAATTTAAAACAATTAAGATTATAAAGAATTGCCCATTTAGTAACTTTTAAATTTCTAAACCAAATCTATTTAAACATTCCCTAGATACCAATTTTTTTAATGTTTAGAGCTAACAAGCTCTGAGTTATGAAAGTGAAAAGGTTCTCAGACTTCTAATGCAACCCTCCCCTCAAAAGCCAACATGAGCAAAGGGAAAGAATATTAGGTTTTATTAGCTCCCAGGATCCACATTCTCAGGAGTTATTGGCTAATTTTCCTCCCTCTGGATTCATGAAATGGGAAATGCTGCAGAACTCTTAAAAACTCATATAAGTAACAATGAGAATATAAAAAGAATCGCTAAGGGCTCCTAAACTAGAACACCTAATTTTCATATTAAATTGTATTGCAATCTTGTGAGTTTTGAAAATTTGGCATAGGGTTTCTGAACGAAGTGACTCAGCCTAATAATGAAGTTTTTACATGGTGTGATTTTGTCCAATAGCAAATCTTCAATTAATCCCACCACCCCCAACTTTAAAAAAAAAAAAAACCCAAAGGCTTTTTGGCAGGCATAATAATCAAACAGTTAAAACAATTATTGATAGCATGAATGCCATAAGTCTTAACAGCTAGCCTACAGGGGTGGACTTCCAGATGTTGCTGAATTACAAGTCCTAGCATCCCTCTCCATTGTCCCTGCTAGGTAAAGCTGCTGGGAAAGGTAGTTCAGCAATATCTGGAGGATTTTAAGTTCCTCACCTGGGGCTATAGCATTCTGGGATCTTATCTAGAAGAAGGTTCAGAATTTCCATCAGTGCCATTCTGTACATTATTGCTTATAAGTTCCCATGCTCATAGCAAGAACGCCATGCTCATTCTATGTGGAAGTACCCCTTTCCCCTGCAATGTTTGCAAAAATATACTCTGGTTCCAGTGGTGGGATTCAATTTTTTTTACTACTGGTTCTGTGGGCGTGGCTTGGTGGGCGTGGCTATGCAGTCGGCCAATCAGAGGTGATATTTGCCGGTTCTCTGAATTATCGCTACTGGTTCTACGGAACCTGTCGGAACTGGCTGAATAGCACCTCTGGCTAATCAGCATTAATTATACTAATGCCTATTTTTACCATCTTTCATTGGGTAGAACCTTATGGTTTGTCTCCAGCACTGTTCAAGTATGGATTGTGTGGTCTTCATTTGTATATTGTGTCATGGGGAATTTTTTTAAATCTATTTTATCACAAGATGTTTTGAAATCAATGTTAAATGAAATTCCAAGAAGAGTGGAGATTGTCAGAGAAATTATTATTACAATGAAAACTTGTTCAACTTTTAGCTATTTTATAATTTAAGCAATGAGTATGATCTCTCACCCAACCTGTTTAAACAGAGAGAGATAAAACAGGATTTTGACATATATGTTGCAAATGCACTAAACAGGGATGTCAAAAGAAACATCCATATGTACTTTATATCAAACAGAAAATAAATCTAAAAATCTATCCGAAGACCTAGTAGACAAAATTGCTTAACAAAGATAGAGATGGGAACTAGAGGGTCAACTATACTGAACTTAATTCTTACTAACAGAGATAAAATAATAGAGGAGATTGAAATTATGGAAACTTTGGTGGAGAGTGACAGGGGTTGGTTTCTACTGGTTTGCACCGGTTCACCTGAACCGGTTAAGGTCGGGCTGTGGTAGCGAACCGGTTCAGCTGATGTCTGTAACAAAAGGGGGAAAAAATTTTGGGGGGGCCCTTCCACCCGCCCAGACGCTATAGGTACTTTTATTTCCTCTGTTTTCAGCACAGCTGATCGGCGTGGCAGCACGCCTCAGCTGTTTTCTGCCTAGGCACCCGGCACAGGAAGTTTTTTTTCTGTACTTTTAAGTTCACACGCACACAGCCCTCCCACCCTCCTGGCCTGTTTTCAGCACAGCTGATCCACATGGCTGTGCACCTCAGCCATTTGCTGCTGGCACAGGATTTTTTAAAATATTTTGAAGTTCATGCGTGCACAGTACGTGTTCGGCATGGGCTCACACAAAGTGAACTGGTAGTTACATCGGTTGAAACCCACCCCTGGAGAGTGACCATATAATATTGGAATTCAATATAAACCAGGCACAAGTAATAGAACAAAGTCAAATTAGTATATTAGATTTTAAGAGAACTGATTCCAACAAACTTAGTGAAAGCTAATTCCATCCATGGAAATCTTAAAGCGGAAAACAAAATTGGGAAAAAATGAGATTATGGAATACGGCATCCAGTTTTGGTCACCACAGTACAAAGACTAGAAAAAGTGCAGAGAAGAGCAACAAAGATGATTAGGAGCTTGGAGATAAAACATACAATGAATGGTTGCAAGAACTGGGTATGTCTAGTCTAATAAAGAGAAAGACTAAAGGTGAATTGATAGTCATCTTCCAATATTTGAGGGATGCCACAGAGAGGAGAGAGTTGACCTATTTTCCAATTCATCTGAGGGCTAGACAAGAAGTAATGGTGGAAAAATTATCAAAGAGAGGTCCAACCTAGAACAAAGAAGAAATTTCCTTACAATGAGAACTATTTATTCAATTCCATCACTGGAGGTTTTTAAGAAGAGATTGGATAACCATTTGTTTGGAATGGTATAGGTATCTCCTGCTGGAGAAGAAGGTTGAAGGTTGTTATACTGTTACTGTTATTGAGTAAGTTGTCTACTAAAATCAAATTTTGCAGCTCAGTTTGTTATATACATTTTTATTAATTAATTACAATCAAATGTATATTGATTATGTCAGCCCTTATCAATTAGTGCAGTATGAAATCATCTTCACTGACATTTATGGATCTATTAGTCCAGGGGTGTCAAACTTGCATCATCACGGCAGTGTCACGGTGGCATCACGTGACCTATCATGACTTTTTTCCCCTTTGCTAAACCAGGCATGGGCATGGCTGCGTGTGACACATCCAGCCCGCGGGCCACGAGTTTAACTAGTCTGATGTGGGGTGTAGGAGTGTTAGCTGAGAGAGTATTCTGTCTACAAGCATATTATTAGGGTAGTTATATTACAGGATGTAAACAATTTCAATTAAAGCTGCCTTTTGCAATTGTTTGATGGGGATTTTCTTAGTACCAATGGTATTCAACTGCTGATCAAGATGTTTTGAGATTGCATTCAAAGTACCTAGTATATTGGTGTCTGCTTTCTTTTACTAAAGTCATTCTACTTCTGTTTGAAAGTATTTTGTAATTTTCTCCATTCCTTTCTTTTCTTTTTCTGCTGACTCTACTGCAATGTCCAATGTCCAAGAATTTTTGTTTTCTTATATACATTTGTTAAGTTTTGGCTATGATGTGGCGTGCACTTGCCTGTTTGAATTCTAATGTGCCAGAGCACATTAGCACATTGGCTTCTTAATTTTCTATTATGTTACCTGTTTTGTGGTCCCACCAGTTCTTGCTTGCAGGCAAATGGTATTCCTTGCAGATCTTCCAATGTACCATTGTTGCTGCTTTATCATGTCATTGTTTGTAATCAGTCTGTGTGATCTTCTTGCAGCAGCTAACCAGATGATCCACTGTTTCTTCAGCGTTATGGCAGAGGTTGCAGCTTCTGTTTTTTTCTGTCTCTTTAATTCTGCTTTTGTATGTATTTAGTTCTTAAAGATTGGCCTTTTGCCGCCAGATTTAGCCCCTCTCTTTCTTCAACTTTTCTGCTCTTGCAGGATACAATCTGGGTCGATCACTGGGACCAGAGCTTTTGTCTTCTGAGCTTTTAGACTTTTGCTGGAGCTCATCTTCAGGAAACTTCTCTCTAGCTCTTAGCCATTGCCAGGTCTTGTTATTAACTGCTTTGCCTGGTTCTTCTTCTTTTTTAAAAACAATATACAGCCCATGTAATACTTTGCCTTGCCATGTCTCTTCTAGTCTTCATTTGGTTTTTCTTATAGACCAGTTTGGTCTCTCCAGTAATCTGTAAGCCTTCTTGGAATACTAGCTTCAGTGAATCTTCTTCACTATCCTTCAGTTAATCTTCCAATGCCCTTTTTTCTTCTTCAACTTTCTGGTGTATTTGCAACATTCCATTCTCACCTGTTTTTCTTTGTAAGTAGAGTTCATCAACATTGCTGTATGGAGGAAGGGCATGATTCATTGTCAATATTTTTCTGATCTTCCTATCCACAGCTTTAGTTCTGCTTGAATTCAGTCTATTATTCCAGCTGTGTATCTAATGATTGGAACTGTCCAGGTGTTAATTGGAATCTATTTGTTCCACTGAGTTTGGACTTTAAGATCCATTTCACTCTCATGATGTATTCTCTTCTAACTTTTTAAATTAAGTTCACTGTGCTTGATGTTGAAGGATGTTCAGATATTTGTAGTGATTGTTTCATCCACATTCTAGATATGATTTCCATAGGCCACATAGATTTCTTCATGTTTTACTACTTTTCCCTCATTGATGATAATGCTGGGACTTTTGTTTGACCAAACTCCATTATGGAAGCTTGGCTGTATATATTGACAGTGTTGAGTGGTGGTTCTACTGAATGCCTCAAATATATATGGGAAATGCATGCTCACAAGCATATCATTATTATTACTATTACTGATATATAACAATAAAATGCACTAATGATTATTCAGTATTAAAAACTATATATATATTTTCTTTTTATGACCCTGAAATCCCTTTTTATCAGGGTGGTGTTCACATGACTGAATGGAGCTGAACATTTACTGGCTGGATACCCTTCCTGATGCCTATGTGGAGTTTGCAACAGATATTTTCTCTTTGCATCCTGCTAGAGAAACATCAGTCACTGCCTATGATTGAATCCTTAATCTTCCAAGTAGGAGGCCAGCATCTTCACCTCTAGGCCACTGCACTGCTATTAAAAACTATATGAATGTCAAGTTGACAAGGGTGGCATCATGCCCACTAAGTAACAGCACACCAGAACGCCAAAGATATTACCAGCAACAATGGTCTTTATTTAGCATAGCAATTGGAAACAGCGAATAACGGCAATAGCGATGAGAGGGTAAAATACAGTTATAGGTGAACCATTTATATAGTATTTTAGATAGTGGGTGTAATGGATATCACATGGGTATTAAGGAACTTAGTAACATATTAATTCAGGAAGACAGGAAGGGAAGTAATTAACTGGAAGGAAGGCAATTATGTGGGAGGATATAGTTATTCTCAGGAACTATGTGGGTGAGAATCTAAGCAAGCTTCCTTCAGGATGTCTTAATGTGGAAATTTACAACAACTGTTCATTTATTATTAACAATGAAGCTTTAAAAATTATCTATCTCTCAACATTTAAACATGAATACACACACACACACACACACACACACAAACTTTTAAAACAAATATCCATATAGGAATGAATCCATTCTTTAAAATCAAGGAAGTAAATTTCTATCTGTTTTCATGATATCAGGCTTGTTAAAGCCAACATCCTTTGTGAAGTTTAATAAATTATTACAAATTTGTACATCTCTGACATAAGACTGCTGTATAGGATCTACAATAAATATACATGCACAGAAACATGAATTCCTCAAGGTTTCAGGAAACAATAACATGAAAGTTTTAGGGTTGCTTCAGTTAACAATTTGCTGAAAAAAATAATAAATAGAAAATTGAATATGTATTTTGGAAAAGACAAAATGAGAACAAAAGCGATTATAACAAAATTTTCGATATATTGCATTTCAATTATTAAACTATTAGAAGAATATATTCTACAGATATATAATGACTTAAATTTAAAATTATACATTTTTATCTATCCTATTCAGCTCACTTATTTATTCACCTTTATTCAATACCCCTTTGTGTCTTTGTGCCAGCAAACATTATTCAGATTGGAGCTGACTAAATAGAATTAAGACTACATTAAGCCTGAATGCATTTACTTTGCCTATTTAAAATGTAATTTAAAAGCAATCACCTCCTCCAATTATATAGAAACTGTCCTTTGTATATAATCTACAGCAAGGTTCAAACTTTTAATGAAAGACCTGAAATAATCATAATAATAAACCCATAGAATATTGTGATAGGGTAGCTGTTATTTTTCATTCTATAGTTTTAGTATCATTTTCTATATTGTGAGAAAGGTATGGTGTTATTATGTGATCTGTCTTCTCTTTTATTGCTCCCTTTTGCTTTTAGTCCCCATTTTGTTCAACTGAAATTTAACACTTTTAAACATATGTAATACAAAAAAAAAAAAACCAGAGTGCCATGAGTGGAACCCAAATACAGATCAGGTTATTTAGAAACGAAAAGATAATAACCTATTTTAAAATGTAATTAAAATGTAATTTTAAAATGGCAATTCAGAATAATGCTACATTTGGAACAAAAACAGGTTTTAAAATATTGCCTGCATGCCTAATCTAGATATTGTTGGTCTTTCAAAATAGTGAGCTACACTATAATACAGCTAGTTTGGAATCTTTATTATCTTTCTTTACAGACTCCACAAAATGCAGGTGAAATGAATCTGAGTGTCACTTTCTTATTCTTAGAAAAGCAATTTGATATTATGTACACATTTATTAACAGTGTTAAGTATACGCATTTAGGGCTATGATAGAATACCCTGCATACTAATACAGAGCTACTCAAAGAATAGCAACATCTGCACTGGGCTCTGAATATAGATAAGGTGCTGGGCAGAAGACCATAGCTATAAAACATTAGGCACTGATTACCTGCTAGTGCCAGATGACCCAAAGGTAGCAAAATAATAAATTATATTTTCACTCTCATGTCTTCCCTTCCTCACACAGAGTTTTTTCCCCCTTTTAATCCATGAGTATTGTGTATGAGTACTGTATATAATTCCATCTGGTAATTAATGGAGCATGACATAACATTTTTCTCCATTTTATTTATTTACTTATTGTCTGGGAACTGTCTTTCTAAAAATGGATTGCTCTGCAGAAGTCCTTAATAACAAAAAATGGATATCAACTTAATATTAAGCAAGCATGGGGATTCAAAAGTATAATTACTCTTTATCTATTGTATCTGTGTGCAAATGTCTGTGCTGTAAAGAAGAAGAAAATATACAAAACAAGATATCTTAAAAATCAATGCATGAATAAATCTTATTATACATTGGGCTTAAAATGTAAGCAAAAGCAAAACTAAATTGATGTTTCTTTCAGTTAGATAGTTTGAGACAGCTGATAAAAAATACTTTTTTTATTTAAGGACAAAACAAAATAATACCACAAGGTGAAATACAAGAAATGCATTGGATCAGGCAATTTTCTAGTTAGTTTTGGCCTCGTCATCTCTTGGTCAGCTATTGCAATGTGCTTTACACAGGCTGCAACTGAAACATCTCCAACTGGTCCAAACTGCGGTGGTCTAACCATGATCTAACCAGTGCCTTGATATGCCCACATAACACTGTTACTTTATGAGTTGCATTGATTTCCAGTAAACTTCCAAGTGAGATTCAATATGCTGATTATTATAAAGTCCTACATAGCACAGGACTACCTGTCTCCCATGGATTCTTCTTGGCAAGTAAAAGCCAACAGAGAAATAGGTGCTGTTTCCCCTTGATCAAACAGTGTCATCTTTTGGTACCCAGAAAGCAAGCTGTCATAGCACCTACCTTCAGAAATTAGATGCCCCATTATAGACCATATGGTTTCCATTCTATTGGCATTCTAAAAAGGACTAAAAACCAGGCTATTCTCTCAGGCATTGGGATATGGTGGATTTTAAATATATTTATCATATACCTTTATGTTCTGATGTAATCTGGAATTGCTATTTTATTTTCCTTATTGTATTTTTACTAATTTTATTCTATGTGTGTTGCTTTTACTGCCCAGAGTCAGCATGGAGTTGGTGGTATTGAAGTCAAAACAAACAAATATTGTTTGCATGAATTACTATATACATAATTATAACTAACTTTCAGTACCTCAAGGAAGAAACTTTGGTTGGTAGATATTCAAAACAGAACAATGACATTAACATTGATTACAGAGAAGGAAGATTGTTCACACTTTTCTTTGTTTTTATATTCTGGTAATGCTCTTCCACTGTGTATAGCTTACTTTTTATAACTGTTTATAATCGTCCTTAAAAAAGTATTAGCAATACAGTATATAAGAACCACTTCAAAGAAATGTTTATTTCTCTTTAGAAACTTCTCCTTCCCCTCATTATTGAAAATATCATTTTATAAGGCAGAGAGCTTGAACTACCGAAGGTTACATTTCTAAATGTAATTCCCCAGTAGCGATAAGTGACTTACAAGAAACAGTAATACGAAAGCATCCAAGATAAATCAGTATTTGTTAATAGATAAGCAATTCCATAAATCCAAAAACCTACTTCTGCTTTCTCAAACAGACAAAAGGACAGTCTAAGCTTAATAGCAAATAATAAAAACAGTTCCAGTGAAAAAAAAGATTCATAAATTTGTGCCCTGCTGTTTCTGGATATATTGGGTTGGGTGAATTCATTCTTATTCCATTTGATGGGAATTACTTCCCAAAAGTATTTTTTTTCAATCGAGAATAAAAAATCTGTGAAATTATCAGTGAATGGATGCACTGTTATTGCACGTACTTCACTTTATAAAGATAACTAAGGAGTGTATGGGAGCTTTCTTTTCCTGAAGGAGTCTCCCTCTCTTTTTAGTGATATGCAGCTTCCCAGCCCTCATTTCAATCCCCAAGGAAGATATTATACCATTGGGCCTTTTGAAATAAAAAAAATATGGAAGCCTGTAGGGTAATGGAGATGGGAAAAGAAGATGAGAAAAGCAGCACTTTAGATTTGTTGCTAAAAAGATGCTTTGAAGAAGGTATGTACAAGCTGCTATGTTGATACCTCTTCCAAAAATCAATCAATCAATCAAACCCTCAATCTATTTGACAGCCAGAGAACCACCAGAAAATATGCACTGGAATTACCAGCTTTGGATTTGAAGCACCATTTTGATTCAAAGTACTTCACATTTGACCGTCACCAGACTGTCAACACAGAAATCAGATTGACTATGTGCTCTGCAGCCAAAGATGGAGAAGCTCTATACAGTCAGTA
>JANHJO010009387.1:0-10702 GCA_032468235.1 Pseudoxyrhopus heterurus
GCTGGTGGGATTCGATCAGCCAAACTGCTGATCTGCAGTACTGTGTTCTAACCACTTGAGCCACCACAGCTCCTTTATGACTTTGTGCCTAGACATTGAACAGAGGCATTTGTTGAATAGCAGCCAACTAGAGTAAACAGTAGAGATCATCTTGTTTCCAAACATTCCATCACAAGGAAGAATAGTTGATGGGCATTCAAGCAATGTTCTAGGAGAAGAAACCTTGTGACAATGATAATGGAATTATGGACATTATAGGTTTCTTATAAACCAAACTGAACAAGAATGTGGCAGCAAATACCTTGTGAGGCAGGACATCATTTTGGCTCTGCCTTTCATTGGTATGCTCTGTTCTATTAACTAATTTTTTCCATATTTGTAATCATCAGCTCAAAACATTAATTTGTAACTCTTGCCCAATTCTCTAATGCAAAGGATAGGATGCCATGCATTTCAAGAATGCTCAGAACATCTTCTGTTTGGCTGGATTCAGACAGACTATATTTTTGGGTGTAATTATTATTAGCAACATTACAAAACACTTTTTTAAAAATATCTGACACTGTGTTCATTTCATTGACACTGTTCTTCTCATTCTCAGTTAAAGCCATTTACTGATGTCTTCACATAATCAAATGTTTAAGTATGCTGCATTGCCTATTATGCTCCTCGCTGTATGATACCTGGTAACATGCAAGAAAAAGTGCCTTTATACGCAAGCCATTTATAAGCTAAGGAGAATAGGACAAGAGAATCCTGTTGATAATGTTACCTAGCCTTCTAATGAAACATTCAGAAACTAAACTGAAACAAGCTCGGAGAACAAACAACTGCTGAAATCTAAAACCTGAGCTACAAGTATTTTCTATTATTTCAAAGTGCCTTCATATTCAATTACCTTTGTTTTCTTCCAACGACCATAATTAAAATATCCAAATCTTATTAGGTATGCAACATTTGATATCATATTTATTATGTGAATCCCCAATCTCCAGATACCCTCTATTAATACCGTAATTTAAGAAGCAAGTAAGAAAAAGTGACTTAGAAGTAATAACAGCAAATATGATGGCAAAAATGAATATTGCTGCACTATTTAAACATTAATGCCCAAAGTATGACATATGCAAACACAGTGTTTTAGAAAAGATTTCTATTCCCCAAATCACTATTTTCACCCTGAAAATTTAAGCTAGGGAATATTAAACATCTAACCTTATGTTAATATTGCAAGTCAAAACTCTTCACTTCATATAAATTTACTTTTTTGTTGTTGGTATGAGTGGCTTTCCTTAAGCAATCAAAGCATAAGTTATGCAGGTCCTCAAAATACTTAGAAATAACTGTGTAAAAGTTATTTAAGAAAATCTTAAAACAGTTCAATAGGGACTGAGCTTGCTCAATATAGGAAAGGGGGCAGAATATAGTATCAATGTATAGGGCCAAAATTATTTACTTTCTTACTTTCTTGAGATTATAGGCAGCTCCTATCCTGAGACTTTGAGTAGCTAACAATTCCCCAACAAAATAATGTTAAACTACAAACATGAGATTGAAAATTAACATTAAACAACAGTCAAATAAAAGCCAAGAACTGGCATCCTCGATCATCCTTAGGAGCAACTTAAATATCTATGGTATCCTCAAATGCTTTACAAAAGAGCCAGGCCTCTGAAATACAACAGAGATGGGACCATATAGCACTTAGCATTTAGACTTACAATGCTTTAGATCCCTCTCTAAGCGGTTTACAGAGTGAGCATATTGCCTCCAACAATCTGGCTCCTCATTTTACCGATCTCGGAAGGATGGAAGGCTGAGCCAACCATGAGCCAGTCAGTGAGAATCAAACTGCCGAACTGCTGAGAGCAGTCAGCCAAAAGTAGCCTGCAGTACTGCATTCTAACCACTGCACCACCACATCCTGGATGAACTGTTCCAGAGAAAGGGAAAACCAACATATCACTGATATTCTCAGAGATGATACCCATAAGATGTCCCTTTATTAATTCTCACTGGATAGACAGAAAACAATTGGAGTAAGCAGCCTCATATGATACTCAGACCCAACACTATAAGGTTTAAAGGTAATAATTATCTTTGAATTGCACTCAGAAATCAACTGATAATCAATTAACTCTTGCCACAGAGGAGACACAACAGGGAGAGAGCCCATCACCACATGAGCTGCCACATTTTGAACCAGCTGTAGGTTCCAAGAGGTCTTCAAGTGCAGTCCTTATAGAAGTAATTACAATACTCAAGAAATGAGGTGAAAAGGACAGTGAAAGTGACTTTCCATAACCAACCAACACAGAAGCATTCCATATGGCGATATTCTGTTAAAAATCTCACTTTTTTAGTATTTATGGCATATGTTTGTTTGCTCTTACCTAGAAAAGCAGAGGGTGAGACAGTTCCATTGCTTCTGGCTACCATGACACTAATGCCTGTCTCCACAAAAGGTACAGAAAAATCAATAATTTGTGAGCGTTCCTCATTGATGGTGAGAGACCCGATGGCCATATCTGCTCGCTTGTAATATACCTGGGAGGTTGAGGAACAGAGAGATAGGGCATGAATAATAATGTCCTTCAACAAAACCAGCTCCAAATGGATCTTATACTGTACTGATAAATTTATGCTTGCTTTTATTTTAATCTTAGCAAATTAAAGGGTGAAAGGTAAATACGATCTGATGTTCAATTGTGACTCTTGGTGAGTCTCTGAATACATCCATGTGATGATTTCTTGGAAACAGTATGTACGTGGTTTGGTTGTCTTTGACCCAGAGTTGTGCTTCAAGGTGACAGCCATACAACTCTGTTAAATAAACAAATGGTTTTCTGTTGTCTTCTTCCACAACTTCCTTTTTAAAACTTCCCAATGTAGCCCACAGCTTTGTTATTCTCTGGAGGTCTCCCAATTCAAATTTTAACCAGGCCCAACGCTTCCAAGCACAGGCAAGACGGGATGGGTGCTGCCCCCTGTTGAGGATGAGCCTTTGTGTCTATGCAGATTTGCTTAGGAATAAGACTCACAGAACTCTGTGGGACTTATTTTCACGGGATAAAAAAAGGTTGTACCTCGAAGAGACTCTTTGCATGGCAACCCTACAGATAGTATGATACTACCATTACTTCAGATCAAATGTGCATGTACTTAAGAAGAGTTTTCTTGATTGAAAATTTCTGTACCTGGATGAGTCCAACCCTTACAAATGTGTTCGTGCACCATCAAGAAACAATTCCCCATCATATATTGCTCTCCCAACCCCATTTTTCCTTCTGCATATCAGGATTGCCATTAATGTCCTTTCAGTAGATAGATCTGGCCAGAAATAGTGTGATGCTTGATTCTTTCACAGCTCTGCCCTTTTTCTCTTATAGATGGTTCTTGAAATCCTTCTGAATAGACATCCAGTTCAGAAGGATTTAAAATTCCTTCTGGGACTAACGCAAAACAGGAGAACCCCAAAGTGCAATGTCTATTTCTTTTCAGGCAGCACAGAGAAATCTGTCCCCTGCCATTCACCTAGATGAGAAATCCTAACCATGCTGCCAGATTAGGAGTCAGTCTAAATATCCCTAAATCAGCACCAAGAGATAGGGCTCTTGACACTCAAGCAGCCTGTTATCTTATTCAAAGGATGGCCTAATTCCAGAGCAGCAGGGCTGAAGACAGACTCTTAAGTTGCATGTAATGGAAGGTATGCCTTTTACACATGCTTATCCAAAGACAAGAGACTTCACTCCCAGGTTAGCATAGCTCAATGCCAACCTGACTATAAGATTCTAGTTCCATTTCACATTCCACAAATTTCCCCAGGAACTCCCTATTTGTAATGGCATCTTCTTAAGGCTACCAACTTTTAAGGCTGAAGCCCACAAAGTTGAGGACTATTTTCTCGTTGAGGGATGTAAGAAGGATGTATGTGCAGGGAGGTAGTTATAGAGTTTTCATTGTCTTTGATCTAAGCTAAGTCAACCTTTAGGTATGTGCTACAGTTCAGAAGGATTGCGTAACTTTAGAAGAGAACCAAAGTTGCATGTCTGCTTTTATTTTCTCCACATGGAGAACTTCTGACAAATACCAGAGTACTAAACCTGTAGGTGTATGGGGTTAAAATCCAAACAATGAGATTTTAGGTTACCTAATTCCTTACCTCACCAATCATGCCATTCCAGAAACCATCCACTATTTTACCATGTTTCCCATTTGTCACCAGGTAGAGATCATAGGAGAACTTCACAGTCTTGGCTAGTTTCTTTAGGATGTCAATGCAAAAACCTTTGCAGCAGAGTTTGGTATATGGGTCCATAGGTTCACTCCCACTGAAAAAAGATGAGAAGGCACTCAACAATCGCACTGATCCTTGGTGTCTTCCAAGCAAATCATGTCAGGACTATGTACAATTGCTCAAATCAAAGCCTTGAGACATCCTGAACCTAAATCACTAGGCCCTGGAATGTTTCCTTAGAAACACATTATAGTCACTAGCCCAATTCCTCTATTCCAAAGTAAAAATAACTAAACCATTAGTGGGATGTGGCAGTCCTGTATCCTTATTGCTATCTACAGTCCTGTTGTCTTTAGAAAAACACAGTCATAAATAATCAGCTTGCCAGCTTAGCATGGCACTGAATAATGGGCATGCCATCACAGGATATGACACATTGTAAATGAGCTGTGTAACTTCATCAGTGGCTAGAATGGCTAATGTTCCACATTTGTTATTTTCTGGAGCATCTCCTTGGTGTGAGGGCCATTACAGAAAGCAGGGATGCCTACACACAAATGCTCAGACACACTCCAGCTGTCAACATGTACTTTTTCTATTATTACTCTCTAAGCCAGGAAGAGGTAGGCTTAGGTGTGTTTGTGTGTGTGTGGATAGATAGATAGACAGACAAAGAGACAGACAGACAGACAGACAGATAATGGATGGATTAATAAAAATACCAAATCCAATCTGAACATCTGGCTAGCTGTGCAATGCACCATAATATATTTTTAAAAATGTTTACATAAGTAAAAGCAAATATAAAGAAAAAAATGAAGAAGAAAAAGAAAGAAGAAAAATAAGTGCAAAAGCAAAACAGAATAAGAAAAAAATGTTAAAGAAACAAGAAAAAAATATGCTACTTCTGATTTTCTTTTCAACAGTTATATACTCATTCCTTCTGCCTCTCGATATTACAAAAATCTCTTTAGTCAACTCTTTACAATCAATTCCTCTACTGTAAGAATTTCAGTGTTCCTTCAAAGAAGCTCTCTTTCATTAAATGAAACATAAAAACAAAAATCCTAAGATTCACCATTCGGAGTGAAGTGCCAAGTAATGGCTCATAAGAGCAAGGATATACTATAAATTCAGAATCAGGATGCTTCTGAGAATTTTAGGTTGGTACCAGAATCGAGCTCACTATTCCTTTTACACAATAATCCATTTTTTTGCTTTCCCTAAGCAATCCAATTTAGGGTGGGAAAATATGTTAATTTTGCAAAGGATATTACAATAAACTTAAGGAGATGATATGCTACCTTTATCATCAAGACAATTGTTAATAACATCTGTGACAGCTTATGGACCCAAGAGGAGAGGAAATAACATAAGGAGGGCCTTGATGGATCAGGCCATTGAACCCAGGATCCTATGTCACCTAGTGGGCACACATCAAAAGTATCCAAGATTTTTATCAATAAGACTGGGAGGAATCATATGATATTTAGCACACTATCCAGCAACAGGACAAGATATCATAGGAAAGGAACAGGTTGGAGCTCCTGCAGTTGGAGGAAAATTTACCAGGCAATCTCACAACTTCCTCCTTACAAGGAGGCTTGGAATGCTGTTTGTTTTCATATTTTTAATACTATTGCATGGATTCGTTTCAAATTTACTTCCTGACTGGTAGAAGGAGGCCTCCCCTTCCCATTCTCATATTTATTTTTGCTATTGAAAATTGGCCATTTTGCAGACTTTTGAGGGAGGTATGGTAAACTGAAGACATCTTCATGAAAACAGAACCAATGAGCATAGTAAAGACCAAGGAACTGATAAGTAGACTGATTCCTTGGAACCTTTCCAGATAAGGAGAGGATGAGAGATCACCCACCTGTGCTCCAGATGGCGGCTTCTCATGAGGAGACTGCAAGACAGCAGTTTCCCACAGGTTTGAGTACACAGGATGAAGAGATTATAAATGGAATAAGGGTCCAGATAAATTTGAAAAATTGTCCTTTACTATAAGGTTCTGAAATTTACTATAAAAATAAATAGTCTCTCATGGGAGACTTATTTTAGCTATCCTGGTCATGGTTAAGTCACAACAAAGATATTTTGTTATGTTTTTAGAAACTGGAGACTAAAAATTCTAAGCAGAAGGAAAAAAAGTATAAGCCTGTTCATGATGTCAGTTAAAACTGGGACTTACAGAATGACACAAAACATTATAGCATCAGAAACATTAAAGAGGGTCTTTGAAGAATGAAGCCAGAAACTTCTATTAGTTTTCAGTTTAAATTTATTAGGGGGAAGAATGTAATTTTCTCCATTGAGCAGGAACATTGATGACACAATCTTGATTAGAGAATTGCAGAGGTCAGCAACAGGCAAATGATTAAAAAGCTCAGCCTCTGGGTCCCAACATGTATGAATGCAGATTGATTGCTAGTGCCAGCTACTTACCTCCCTTCAACCAGCCATAGCCTTTAATCTGCAAACCAGGTTATACACTATATCAGGGGTATCAAACTCGCAGCGTCACGGCAGTGTCATGTGACATATTGGAGCTTTTTTCCCCTTCACTAAACCGGGCGGGGCCGGGGTCAGCAGGTGACGCATCCAGCCCGTGGGCTGCGAGTTTGACACCCCTGCACTATATGCTTCCAGGAATCATGCCTGATTATTCACTGCTCAGCCTGAAGCAGAAATGTGAATCTATTCCCGGTTCTGTTCAACACTGACCAAGAACATTCACTTTCAAACTCTTTGATATTTTAAATCACAGCTAGATGATCTCCGTTTTGCAATCCTGAGAATCTGAATTTAACTGCAGAATTCTGATAGCACAGCTACGAAGTAGCATGGCTTCTTGCTATTTCAAGAAATAGTGCTCAAAATAGGACAAATACACTTTAAATTCCAAACTATTACTCCCAATCCTTTCTCTTAAACTTGGGAACAAAAAGAGTAATCTGTTATTCCCCCACATGCATAAGATATCCATACTTGTTTTGCATCACTACTCTATCTTGACTTGACTTCAGTCATGAAGATTCCCCATGTTTCAGAGGGAACAGCATTTTCTCCTCACCTAAGACTATCAATGTTTTATTTTCAAACATCACTCCAAAATTACAGCTATTTTTATTAATATGAAGCAGGGATTCTTAGCCTGAGGTCTACAGATTCTTGGGGAATCCATGAATAAATTTCACGGGGTCCATGAACTGGGATGGAAAAAAAATCCCTTCATTTTCATAACCTATAATTGAAATTTAGCTTTCCATTCGACAATGAATATGTGCAACAAAATAATATATGGCCTCTAGATTTCAAAACTGTTAACTTCAATCTCATTATCTAAAACCAATATGCCATTAAAAAGCACACCCAATATATGTGGTTAAGTGAAGTACTCTCAAAGGAGGCCATGGTATCTGGTGTAAAATACGCTGAACTTGAAGCCAATAAATGACAATAGTCCTAACATGTAGATATAGCAATGGAAACATTTTGTTTATTTTATATTTCCTTGTAACTTGCAACTTTAAAGGCCCTAGGTCATGCCAAAAGGGGTGAAAATACTGGTAAGAGTAGGAACAATTTGCAGCTAACTAGAATTTTGACTGTGGCACACAGGAGTAATTTTCCCTGTTAAATGTTTCAAAATTGAGATCTCCATTGACTGATAATCATTTTCATCAATCAAAACAACTTTTACTTCTAGTATCACCTTAGGAAGTGCACAAATGGCATTCCAAACAAATGGCAACTATTCTTCCATCCATGACCTAATATCCATCATGTTTGTGTTCATTTTTATGCAAATTTAGTTAACAGCATGAGATCAATTAAAATATAGCAATTCCATTCATGTATCCTGCTCTTTATATGCCTCCATTAGGATTCATATTGTTTCAGACAGAGGTACGGAATAGGCACTAGGGAGTATATTTTATCATATTACCAGTGCCAATCATTCTTTGACCCCGCTGGCTGGGAGGGATGAAACCTATAATCCGACATAATGATGGGCAGCACATTAGGAAAGATTGCACAGTAGCTTCTTCTGGGCAATGTGGTTGAATTGAAAGCCATCCCAACACTACTGACTTGAATGCTAGACTTGGTCCCTTGCCCCATGCTTTAGAGGGGTTGCCTGTCCTGAGTTCATCCTTTAAATTTTAATAATTTTAATACTTTGGAAAGTATTCAAAGCTTTCAGCAGCTACTATTCATCATTCCTTCTTTCATGGAAAATTCAACAGAGTGAAGGATTGATGTCTTCCAAACATACCTTCTAAAGTAAGGACACCCTCTCTCAGATGTTCACCCAAGTTGGATAAACATTTCCATCTTATTAGTATGCCAATAAGAAGATAGAAGCAGCAGCAATACTGGACAGACAAATGTGTAAGTGACACATAGGTTCTGCTACTGAGGGAGACTCTTCGCTGATAACATTTAGTTTCCGTTAACCTAAAGGCTTAAACCTAAATTATTAAATCCGCTTCAACATTTATCAGATTCCCTTGGTGAATCATGGAAAGTGGACACCGGGGCTCCAAATTTCACTATCATAATCATAAAATTAATAGATGGTGCCTCCCTGTCCACAACAGGTAAGTAGGATTAAATCTCCCATAATTCCTAGGCAACACAATCAAAGACTGAGGGATGGTCTGGTCTGGAATTGTGGAGAAGTTGTCAATCCTATCTGAAGAACACCAGATTGGAAAATACTTTATGATGAAACAGAAGGCAAGTAAAAACAAACAAAAACAAATGAATAATGGTGGATAGTGAAGTAAGCAATTAATTTAGGAATAAAATTAATGTAACTGGCTTTACATGAGAAAACAAGTTGGGGTTTCTGGGAAAAGATATGCATTGGAAGCCAGCCCCCTCCTCCCTTTAGCAAGCCAACCCTCTGTTGGCTCCAGTTCTGCTTTCTCCTGTTCCATCCTGTGAATTCTTCCCTCTCGTTTACCTTACGGAGGAGTTGGTCTGTTTCCGGCATGGGACTGTATTGCGGACACATACTCCAGTGGAAGGATCTGTGTTCTCCACAATCACAAATGGTCTTTCTTCAAGGGTAGCCACTGTGAGGTGGCGATTATCTGACATGGGCTGCAGGAAGGATCCATAGCGTGGCCACACTGGATATTCCATGCGGATAATTCCCTTTTCCCATTTCCCCACCTGTGCAGTAGGAAAGGAGTGGGGGATGCCGTTTGAACCATGCAAATAGAGTGCTTTTGGATTTTTATATACCATTATCGATAGGATATGTAAACAAGGCTCATCATCGTCAACAACATCAGAGGAGGAGAAGACCGTATGGAAGAAGAGCCCACTCTCTTTCTTACTTTATAGCTTAAAGCAAACCAGCAGCGTGAAATGATCCCTACAAGATTAGAATATATATATATATATACCAAGACAGATTCTAGAGCTCTGGGACTGGATACCGTTGATAGTCTTTCCTCTACCCAGAAAAATATCTATAACTGTTGGGTAATCATAATCTAGAACAATTTGCCAAACAGTTTGACAGTAATCACTGAATAATGAGTGATCTGAGACTATTAAAGTTCCATCTGTTTTGTATGGATACAGCAGTTAGGCATTTTATTTCTGTTATCCTCATGGATGGTGATCATTTTTGCACTCGTGCTGCAAATGGCATTAAGCTACAGCACTTCGCAAATAGATATTACTATATTAGCTTGAAACTGTGCTGGATTTTTAAATGACCCCGTGGAAATAGTCTAGGTAATTATGTTTATTTACAAAGATTGTAAATGAATGGGATGTAACTCCTAGCAGAAAAAGAATTGGATTTAAAATGGAGTAATGGTTACAGAATTTTTGTTGCTGTTGTCCCGGGAATATTTGAGCAACTCCAATAAGTAATTATAAAATGGACAACCTTGCCTTTTAGCCTGTTTTCATTATTCTTCCTACTTAGACACTGCAACCAACCACTGAGTAATGCACCACCCCAGAAAACTTGAGGGCTTGTGTATTATTTTCCTTACTGAAGAAACAATTGTTCAAGAAAAAATATCATGGCATAGGTTAAAATAAAGAGCTGTAGTGGTAGTGGTAGTAGTTATAATTCAGTACTGCAAACTACTTCTGCTGACTGCTAGTTGCCACCTGTTCAGCAGTTCGATTCTCACCAGCTCAAGATTGACTCAGCCTTGCATCCTTTCAAGGTCGGTAAAATGAGGTCCCAGATTGTTGGGGGCAATATGCTGACTTTGTAAATTGCTTATATAGGGCTCTAAAGCACTGTGAAGTGGTATATAAGTCTATGTGCTATTACTATTGCTATAATCACTCTACAGTCCTCCGGGAATGGGGCGGCATAGAAGTTCCAACAAATAAATAAATAAAATAAATAAATACTTATGCATGGAAAGCAAGGGGGAAAATCTATTTATCAATATGCTAAGATCCTGTATACCT
>JANHJO010009387.1:10802-22373 GCA_032468235.1 Pseudoxyrhopus heterurus
AATAGGATTTAGATTTATATACCGCTTCACAGTGCTTTACAGCCCTCTCTAAGCGGTTTACAGAGTCAGCATATTGTCCCAACAATCTGAGTATTCATTTTACCGACCTAAAAAGAATGGAAGGCTGAGCCAACCTTGAGCCTGGTGAGATCTGAACTGCCAAATTGCAAGCAGCTGGCAGTCAGCAGAAGTAGCCTGCAGTACTGCATTCTAACCACTGCGCCACCATGGAAATACCAGGAATGAAGCTAGGATGTTTTCAAGCTTTTAAAATATTCTTAAAAATCTTGCTAGTTTACAAATTATATTTTTATTAGATTGTATTTAAATATGTAGGTGTATGTATATTTGATGAAATAACTGAGTGCATGCATCTTATGTATACACATATATACATATAACAAAAATGGCAATTAAAAAAAACTGGTTGTGTTATCATAGCCCAAGAAGACAAGAAGCATTAGGAACATTTTGTTTGTGATTCCCAGAGGCTCACCAGTCTTAGCTTAAGTATAGAATGAGTATTATGCCCCCTGTTCTAACTTGGTTTTTAAAAATATACTGCAAAAAGAAAAAACAAAACTGGACATTTAACACATTACTAAAATGTTGTAAAAATCAAAAGGCTTTTATTTAATAGCTACACAACATTACAGTAAATGTAGGTGTTTCCTCTCGGAGAAAACAGCATGATGGAAATAGGGTTTTTTTCCTTAGTCAATACACATTCTCTATACAACAGCAAGGGCCTTTGAAGCACAGCCCTCAAAACATGTTATTCTTCCAAATATACCTTCCCAAAACCTTGAAATTCATTAAACATTTCTTTTATATATTTTTTAAAAAAAGTTTAAATTAAACCTTACATTTTCCCATTATGTTTCAAGCCAAATTCTGTTTATTTATAATGGTTCTGAAATTTACAAATTTCAGATTTGAGACCTCTAAACAATTCCTTTCAAATTTGGTTTTACTCTTATTCTCAGTGGAACTCAATAGAATATTATGATATAAGGAAGAAAGTTAATATAAAGTGGAGAATTGGGTGGGGGGATTTTTGTTTATGATCTGGCATGTCTCCTAAGCCTTTCATCCATGGAGTATTGGAAACATCTAAAAGAACAGTTTACCCTAAAGTTGCAAATGCAGATAAATTTTTAATGTTTGAGTAGAATTGTACTTTTTATTCCTAACAGAATTATTGAAAACTCAGTAGTAAATTACTATGACATATGGAAAACACTTGAACAGAGAAAGTCATATCATAAAGGAGAAGTGTTAATAGAAAGCAATTATACAAATAGCTCATTTAATTAACACCAGTATCTTTCTACTAATAGTGTTCATCTCTTTCAGATTATTTTTGTAATTATCCAAAGATAACATAAAACCCAATCAGATATACATAGATAATCCGCAAAGAGGGAAAATTGGAGAAATACTTAGATACCACAAGCAATTTGTTTTCCTTCATGATTTTTTTGCCAGTTGCAATATAGAAAATTACATTGCAGATGCTTAGTTGTCCATTTGTGCATATGGAGAGCAGGAGAGTAACCTCATCAATATTCTCTCATTAAGAGAAATACAAAATTGCAGGAATAGATTCTAGCAAAATTGATGGTGCAATCTAAATGCCCAGCTAGCTAGAATCATTCTAATATTCCTCCAGTTTTCTGGAACATTCCAGGCAAATGGGATGGGAGCTTCAGAGCTAACAGAGTCCTCAAAATTAAAAACCTAGTCAGAATAAATGAAATGTCCTTGGAATGGCAGAAATTGCAACGAAGTATTTAATGTGGGCTCAGAACATATTATTATTTGAGATGGAGCAGAAAACAAAGCATCACATTATTTTACATAAAAATAGTCCCTTTTGTTGCTTAAGGTTGCCTTGTTTTAAAATGTGATAATTTGGGCTGATTTGTGAGGAAGAAAATAAATGGACAGTTGCATGTTACTCTTACAACATAAAATGCAGTCTTTCTCACACAAAAGGTTATTCATAAAGTAAACACAAGTAAAAATTCTTTGCCACTTGAGATAGAACTTAATTCAATTACTGTTGTCCCCTCAGGATAAATGAATACCCATGACCTATGGTGGCTTCCTCACTTAGCTTAATGGTACGACCAACCCTATGAAGCATAGGCTGCATCAAACATGGACATGATATGTGATATAACAATGTAAATTAATATTCAGAGCTTTGAAGCCAAATATATAAATAAATTTCTCTCATTGAACCCTTTTTCTTCTAAAAAGCACTAATCATACTCCCCAGAAAAAGGAAAATTTGGAAAGCATTGGTCTCTTATCTTTTGGATTGACACTGATGTTAATGATGTTGTGGTTGACTCTTAATGAAAATTTATCCTTTTTTTTTTGGAAGACAGTAATTTATTGGCAAGCTTTCTAATATGCCTACATGTTCTTTAAAACCTAATCTCTGGTACATAAGCAGTTTAAGCCAATCTGCTTTCACAACATTTGTCGAGTTTTATTCTTTAATTCGATTTTTAACGACTGGAGAGAAACAACAAAGTCATCTTGCACAACGAGCATTCATCCAACTGAGTTATGTGCCTTATGGCATGTGATGCATCAAGCCTCCATTGCAAATTAAATAAATTAGTTGCAAACATACAAAATAAATGAATCTAAAAATTAATTTCATGGTGCTTCAATTTGTTTATCAAATGAAATTATTTATTTTAATGACAGGGTAAAAAAACACCCTGCAGTGCGCAAGTAAGAAGGACAATAAGAGGTGACTCTTGAGGACAGTCAATTGCCAATTCTTGCTCAGAATCCTCAGACCTGCCAGCCTTCTGTTGCAAAAGCCAGAAAAAAAATTGGGCTGTTTTAATGAATTCCAGAGAGGTGCCGATGCCTGACCTAGGTATAAAAGCAGTTCTTACGAATCATGTGTCAGATATGCATAGCCCTAATATAACAGAGATAAGATTTTAAATACGATCTAAGAGTTTTTGAGTCAGTCTTTCCCATTTGGCATTTTCAAAAATGTTGGTTTTGTGTGGCCTTTGCCGGCTGGGTATTCAGAGAGACAGGGTCTCTCTGTATCTGAGGGAGAGGTGGCGGTATCTTAATCTAAAGAACTCCCAGATACGTAGATATCCTCCACTGTTTCCACTCGCAAGTAAATTTAATGGAAAATAAAAGTAGACAAATGATATGAAGCCAGATTGGCTTCATCTGCTTATGTATCACAATTAGGTTTGCATTAGATCCGAAGCAGTTCTTTCAATCATTGTCAAAGCCTGCATGGCCCTAATAGATATTAGTGGATGTTGCAATGTAAGCTTAAAACTGGGGGTGAATTATAGACAAACCCATTTGTAGAACAAGGAAACTATAGTTCTAAGAGACTATGCACTTAAGACAAGATGTTGGGCAGGGAGGGAGGGAGGGATAGAGAAAGGGCCTTACCATTTCCCAGAGTCGATGCCGGTTCAACGAAATCACCACCATGGTGGGCCTCACCAAGTAACCACCTTTGTTGAAGGAGAGATCCCTGTTTTCCCATGTCACATTGAGTAAATGCCTATGGAGAATAAGGAAAGTCATCAATCTTATGTTTTGGTATAACACATTCATATTTTTTTTTGAAAGCAAATGCTCCCAAGATTGGCCTTGCATCCTGGGTTTATCTTGTACAAGTAAGACGGCAAATGGGCAACTTTATACCAAGGCCTTGCTGCCAGCTAAGAGGTCTCTAAGAGGTCTCCAATGTGAAATGCAAAATGGGAGAAGGTATTTGAATATAATATTTTGCAAGTCTGACTATGAAGAAGATATTTATTAGTTAAAGCTGCGTGCTGATCTTCATTTCCAAGGCAGCACACAGGAAGGGAGCTTCTACATTTTTAGCCTCACAGGCATTCAAAGTGGATTAGGCTGGAAAAGCCACTCATCAATTACCACCAGAAAATGACAATGTCAAACCAGTAGCATCCATTGTCCTGGCACCAGTTCTGAGGGGCACTGCCATCCATTTGTTGCCCCATGTAAAAAGGGGCACAATCCCCATGTGGACTGTGGTTGGTGGCACTGCCCAGGACCAGTAGCCAATATCTATCTGCTTATTCAGTGGGCTTCTCCCAGGCTTTGTAATTGCTACGGATGACATTGTCTTTTTGTGGTCTACATTTTAAGCATACTTAAGAAAGACCTGTTTTATAATGCAGTCAATTCAGCTCTTAATTCTAGAGGATGAACCAATTTAAAAATAAAGATAAAATTAAAGTAAAATAGACTCAGAGTGCTGCGATTATATTTCGAATTCAGTTTTTTTAAACAGAGGAGCATCAATGTAGCATAGCAGAAAATGGAAAGCTGCTTTGCTTCAGGACTTTGCTGGCTGCTCATTTTTACTGTCACCATTTCTTGGAGATGAAGTTTCCGGGCGCGACTGATCTCAAACAGAGAGGAGGGTTGGGTGGGACGGCAGTGACAACAGCTTGGTTTGACCTCTCCACATACTTCATCCTAGCATTCCTCTCTTCCTTGGTAGTATAGGTAGTCCTCAACTTAAGACCACAGTTGAACCCAACATTTCTGTTGCTAAGCAGAATGTTTTAAAGTGAGTTTTGCCCCATTTTACGGCCTTCCTTTCTTGTTACATGAATGAGTGCAGTTGTTAAGTTAGTCTCTGTTGTGGTCTGTCGGCTGCCAGCAGAGCTAGCAGCAGAGTCAGACAAGGAGGAGCTGGAAGGAGAGCCTGGGCCAGCTTTGAAGCCTTTGGAAGGCTCTGATGAGGAAACAGAATGAGAGGCAGATGCAGAGCTGGGGTCTTCTGTCTGCCCCCAGGCAGAGAGGCAGCTGTCTTCGGGGCCTGAGCTGAGTGAGGGGGAGGAACAGATGGGGCCCACCCCAGACGCACGTATGTGTGGAGAGGAGAGGACAGCAATGGAAAGCAATAAGCCGGCTCTCAGGAAAAAGGAGATGTAGACTCTAGCCAGCCCCACCCTGGCAGGAAAATAAATAGGAGGGGTTTGGGAGTGGCCTGTTGTCACAAACAACCGTTCGTTTTCCAGTATACATCAACCAAGTAGGATTCCTTTGCCAGAACCAGGTTTGTTAGGACTAATTGTTCTGTATTGGAGGTGCCAACTGAGTCTCCCTGCTGGGAAACAACAGGTAGTGCATTTGCCTCAGCCGGTGTGAATAGGAACTATTTCTGCTTGGCTTAATCATTGAAGGACTTTTTCTTATCTTGAGTTCTCATGTGAACAGAGACTGTTCGTGACCTGTTTCAGAAGGGGAAAAGACCTTCATTATTTTTGGCTTTATCTATCCAACATGAATAAAGATTGTTCGTGCCCTGTTTTTTAAAAAAAAGGGGTTTGTTTTACTTGTGAGTGAAGTGGTTTCTCATTGCTTGCGAAGGCTGAGTCAGAACAGTCATATGGTTGTTAAAGGTGATCACATGATCCTGGGACACTGTAACCGTCATAAATATGAGTCAGTTGCCAAGCATCTCAATATTGATCAGGTGACCATGGGGATGCTTAAATGGTTGTAAGTGTGAAAAATGGTCATAAATCAACTTTTTTCAGTGCTGTTGTAACTTTGAAGGGGTATTAAACGAACTATTGTAAGTCGAGGACTACCTGTAATTATAATCCCTCTTATTTGAAAGGGAAGAGAGAGGAACCAGGATCCTCTTATAGCTCGGTGGTATGATGTCAAATGTGTCTTAGTTCCTACAAAACCAAGTGCTCTGAATTTCAGAAATAAAAGACTTGGGTATCCTTTAAGACTAATCATGGCAGATACGCTTCATCAACCCACTTCATCGTGATTGAGAATGTCATTCATTCCCAATGTCCAGAAACGATAGAATTTGAGGCATTCTTGAAAACATTTTTAAATTAATAGTTATAAAGTTTGAACTCATTCAGAGCCTATTTTAAATCAGAATTCAGAAATAAGAATTCATTCTTAGGCTGTTGAGGATCAGGATTAGTGTGCACACTGCATATAAGTTCTCTGATTGCTCCTAAAACCATTAAGCTTCTCTTGCTATGGCTGCACTCTTCTCCCACTGTCTTGTCTCTTCCATTGAATAAACAAGCCTTTTCACCATTTCAGAAATTCTCAGTGTACATATATTCAGTTTGAAGAATTCTTATTACAGAACATGCAAATATCTGGCTATGAGAAATGCTGAGGAGAGGCGTGTGTTAATTTTTAAAGCTACAGTTATTAAATTATAGAAATCTAAGGATCCTTATTAGGATTATTGCTAAACTGCCTCTCACATAGCTGAAAATGCCCATTATTTCACGATGAAATATTGTTGTCAATCAAATTCTGATTTCTAATACCCACAAGCGCCGGTTTAAATCAATGTTACCTGTACTGACCTATAGAAAGTGTTCATTGGTGCGCTAGAAGGGGTTTTGCTATTGCAGTCTCTGCCCACGACGGGGAGGTAGCCATGGGCCTTGAAATAGCTCTCAGCTCCTATAGCAATGATAGCCACTCCATCCCTGACCTTTTGTCTCAGGTTCATTTTCCAGCTTTCAGTGGCCACACTGACGAGGCCAATAGGGAACGAGGTAGGTGGCACATCCATGTTCCCCACCGTTAGACTAGGCACAATCCAGACGTAGCCAGGGCCGATCAAACCCGCCTGCTCGACCACCTGGAAGAGGAACTCTGCCTCATCTCGTGAACAATAGACGATCATGACTTGAGCGTCTATCTGGCGCAGCAACTTCTGCAGTTTGGAGATGCTCGTATCCTGGGACATCTCAAAGGTCAAGACATCCTGGATCTCCCAGCCAAAATAGCTGGTGTCTGTGAAGGACCGAATTACATCCAGGAAGGTGCTATATCCTGGGTAGAGGCTGGTGATAACAGCGAAGGAGCTCCAGTCATATTCCTCCAAGACTTTGAAGATCACTTGTATCTGTTGTTCAATTGAGACACCCAACTGTAGAAAAGCAGAGCCAGGCTCCTAGGAAAGAGAGAGAGGAAGAGAATGAATGAAGAGGATAAGCAAGATTGCAGCAAACAATGTATATTTCTTGATATCTTAAGTAAGCCTCCCCCAGCTTGGTGCTGTACTTCAGTTTTCATATATTTTTTTCAATCAGCTTGGCCTCTGTGCAAGTGAATGTGACCTACCTGAAAAATTGGGAAAAGCCATCCCTGGCTATTATCTCAGAATAGTGCCCTTGATGAACATTTTTGTTACTATTCCTACCAATAATAACATTTTCTAATTGAGTACTGGTATAGCATGTTGCAGCTATGAAGTCAGAAAATTCATCCTGGTTTTCAGCCTTGCCGTCTATTTGCTTCATAAAAATGGGCCATTTCAGGTTTCATATGAGAGATTTCCAAGTAAAAACAGAAAGCATTATCACCACTACAATCTCTAAATCTATTGTGAACTTAAATTACAGTAATCCAACACCTACTAGGTCTGTTTCAGCAACCCTGTATTGGGTATTCTGACTCCTTGTGCCTTTTTAAAATTCCTAATTCCTACCCTTTATGTTTGATTGCTTTTCACACTATTTCCCCTTAATATAGATGTAGACATAATACACATACACAGGAGACCATGTAGAGAAAACAATAATTTTCCTGAACTCTAAACTATTGAATAAGCCACCACACAGCAATGGAATATACGATAGACTTTAAAACAAAACACGAACCTTCACTTTTTCTTCCCAAACTTAAGAATGTTCAATGTAACATTTTGTACAAAGATCATTTATCGCATTTTAATAGTTTTCTAAACAAATTGGCCAAGATAATGTATTAATCTTTATCTTTGATATATTGTTCTTTACACAGTAGTAAAACTTACAGTCTTAAAATACACATATACAGTACTAATTAAGCCCTTTCTTAATATATGTGCATTGATTTTTTAATCATTTAGAAAATGGGGGGGGGGCTTTTGCTGCTTGCAAAATTCAAATGGAAGTTCCACATAACTTTTCAGAGCAACTTACTGTAATCTCTAAATAAATTGTGTTGTTTTTCTTTAAAAAAGAGAGAGATCTAAAACAATCCCAGCAAAGTGAATCATTAGAAAGCAAAGATTTAATATGAAATAAATTGGCAGAGAAGGTGGGAGACAAGCTGTCTCAGAAACTAAAACAGCAAGCCTACAGTTAATAAGAGATTTAAGCCTTTTTAAGTACAGTTACTGTACTTTTATGTATCCTCATATGACAGTATTTAAATTGGCTTTGTCTCTAACTGTCCTTTCACTTAAAGGGAGCTTTGTGAGCTTGTTGTCTTTAAAGGAGAAATTATTCCTCTTTGTCATGTTAAATTTCAGTCTTTTCTTCATACTAGGATAGTGGGACCGCTTTATGCCTCCTAAATGTGGATTTGCTTACTGTTAAGAGTTGAGATGTGGAGTGTTGCATTTTATATATATTAATTAATGTTTTAAGACTCTGTTTGGACTTTTTGCTGACACTTGGATTGGAGAGAACATTACTTATTGGATTTGGTTAAGAGATGAGTTATGGGAAGAAGAACTTTGTATCTGTTAATTAAGAAGTGGTGAAGAGATTGGGAAATTCTTTAGACCTGTCAAGATGAGAGTGTGAAGTTGCTTTCTTAGGGTTTTTCTTTCTTTTTCTCTTTCTTCTTTGCTTTCTTGTATCTTTCTCTATTTTTTCTTTTTCTTTTGTGTTATCTTTTACTATTGCAATTAAAACTTTTAATATTTTATTTAAAAAAGGAACCTGAGACAGCAGAAGGAATAAATTGTTTTTGTAGAAGGAAAGGACATTTCTTCAGCATAGGAAAATGTCATTGTTCTGTAATTCCCTAATTAATTTAGCAATGAAGGTAATGAATATGAACAAAACATATTGTTGCAATCAAATGCAAGCCAGCTAAGACCTTGAAGAAGATTATTTCTTTAAAAATAAGCACGCCAACAAAATTAAATCATTGGTTCAGAATAGCAGCCATCTTCCTTAGGGAAGACATATAGGTCAGCAGTATTGCATACGCTTTGCATGACAAAAGGACCAGATGCACTCCTTACCATCTCTACAGAGATGCGCTCATCAAAATCCCACCTGTCTGCTGTCAAGCAATGCAGATATTCTTGAGCTTCCTGGAGTCTTAATTAGACTTGACCTGAGAACCTGCAGCTCTCATTATAATACAGGTTCCATGCATAGGTAGATAGCGATAAATAGATATAGTACCTAATGAGATCTACTTATGCATCTACCTAAATGGAATATTTAGGAGTCATAGGGAACATTCAACTTGCCTATTTATGAAATATATACATTCTATTGAAATGTAAGCGTAGGCACCTAAATACAATCCATTTAGTTTGATTACTGAATTAATCCATTTTCTGAATTAATCGGGTTGCCACAAAGAAGAGGGAGTCAAACTATTCTCCAAAGTACCTGAGAGCAGGACAAGAAGCAATGGATGGAAACTAATCAAAGAGAGAAGCAACCTAGAACTAAGGAGAAATTTCCCGACAGTAGAACAATTAACCAGTAGAACGGCTTGCCTCCAGAAGTTGTGAATGCTCCAACATTGGAAGTTTTTAAGAAGAGATTGGACAACCATTTGTCTAAAATGGTATAGGGTTTCCTGCCTGAGCAGGGGGCTAGAATAACTCCAAGGTCCCTTCCAACTCTGTTGTTCTGTTCTGTTCTGTTCTGTTCTGTTCTGGTCTGTTCTATTTATAATACATTGGAGCAACCAAGTTGGGGTTATCCACATTAACCATTCACACATAGAGATGAATACATGAAACAGTTAAACCTAGCAAAGATGTGTAACTGACTTAGTAGAACCTGTTGTGTGAATACAACCAATTCATCACAACATTGGTGATTTTTAAACAAATGACATAATTATTATCACAACACTTGAATGAAATGATAATGGAAAAACAGATCTGAAATTGCATCCCTCCCCCCCCCAAAGCTGACAAAGCTTAATTACACACACAGGCAGGCAGGCAGACAAAAACAGCTAATTTTATAGATATGTTGAATGGTATTACATCATACAATATATAAGAAATTCTGAGGATTCTTTTTGTAAAAAGAGAAGAATGTAACTACATTCCAGTTTACCTGTGATGATTGTCTCAAACAAAGTCAAACTTAGTGTCAAGTTAAGCCTGAATTCTCCCCTCCCCCACACACAAAAATGTAATAGATGCCCAATATTATAAGGTCTAACTTGAATTTGATATTGTCTTTTTCTTTTGCTCATAAATTTATTAAACATTTCCTTATAAAAATGGACAGTAGATCCATGTAATTTGTGGCTTAAATCACTTGCCACATGCATTTCCTCAACACCATTTCTGTGGCCCTGAGAATATTCCCAGAGATGTTGAGGGTGGCTATCTGGAGATTTTAAGGGAGAACTGGAGTCACTTATTTCATCTTAAAACCCCAAGCAGCAACAAAACATGGCCTAATTTTTCCAATTGGTTTCCAACTGATTTACAGGATGAAAGAGTTGGCTTTCATTCTTTCAAGCACTAAAAATATTTACCCATCCCCAAAGGTTGAAATGGTTCTCTCCCATTGAATTCCTAATATCAGTAACTATGATCCATGTAATTCCTGGAAGCAAAGCATTTTTTTTAAATAAGCTGAATCATAAATACATCTCTCTTTTTCTACTTGATGAAGTAAAAGGAAGTTGTGGGGAAACAGGAATGGATTTTTAATTGAAAGACAAATAGCCTATCTCTGGCACAACCTGGGATTAAATTATATGCTCAGAATACTATTTAGCCTTTCTTAATTTCAAGTGACTTAAATCTCTGCAAGACTTAAATCAAACATTTTCATTCTTTAACATGCCTCAATGAGCTATTATGCAAACATTTGCTGTATATCAATTATCCAGCAAATATCTCAAAGTAAATCCCACAAGCCTGAATTCTACCCATTCCTACTCAAAGGCATTGCTTGGATTATATTGCTAGCATGCCTGGGGGAAAATATGATCATTTGCAATGCACTCTGCTTAGAAGAGAAAAAAAATGGATCATTTTCCTCTAAGATTGGGCAGAACAAAAATCTTCCCAACTCCAGTCCCCTGTATACCATATTGCCATAATTAGTAATCTTTGTGATGACTTATCATTTCTTTCCCCAAAACAACTAGCCACAGAAATATATTCAGGACTATGTAATACAGCACACTTTCTTAACCCAATTCAGAAACCATCAACAACGGTTGGCACGCTTCTACAAAACTTTTTTGTAAGGTGGGACATGAGGAGAAAGACCACCAAGAAGGAACTTTTGTAACTATCTCCAAAACAGACAAAGATCCACTGAGTTAACGAACATGAATAGCTGCTAAGAAACTGGTGACTTTCTGTAGTTTCTGTTGATTAATTCAGCTTGACGATACTCATGCTGGCTAGTTACTCATAGTTCGTCAGATACTAACCCAGAGATGCTATTCAGCCAGTTCTGACAGGTTCTGTAGAACCGGTAGCGATAATTCAGAGAACTGGCAAATACCACCTCTGATTGGCTGACCATGGCAAATACCACCTCTGAT
>JANHJO010009389.1:0-12702 GCA_032468235.1 Pseudoxyrhopus heterurus
GGACATAAGGTGATATGAATATTATTGCAGCACCACAAACTGATATATGGGAGCATGGTAAAGTAACCCTTGGTCTGGTGCAGGTCATAAGATTGCTACTATGATTCTTGATATCAAATCTGGAGGTTCAAATCTGAGACAATGGTGAAATAATTGTTCAAAAATGTTCACTCATTTTCATCCATACCTTCATTTCATTAGTTCCTTTGCTTTCAAATGTCCAAAAGTTCTAACTGTCTCTACATGATGCATAACAACAAAAAAAGCAAAATATTTGCACGGGAAAGCAAAAACAAATACTGACAGCCCTTCTTTGCTTCTCAAAGTAATTGCCTCTAAATTAACAATAAGATTTGCGTAGCTTTCTCTTAGACGATCACTAGCTGAGGAATCTAGAGCTTTCAGATAAAAAGTGTCTGAATCCATTCTTCTACTTCTTCAAAAAGAAAAAGAAAAATGTCCTGTCTTCATCACTGCAGAATGGAGCAATTTGCAGCTTGTTACCTAAGTCCCTACCTGTAGGAGGAGACATTGGCAAGCAACTTCACGAGACATGAGCTTCCTTCCATACACTCCTTTTTCAGACCTGGCAATCATAGAAATATGGATTTCTGAAAGCTTAAAAGATAATCAGGATGCAAATTCTTACCTCTCTCAAATCTTCTCCATGCTTATGACCCCATGCACTTGAAGCTGCACTGAGGACTCCACATGGTCAGTCAAACAGCCTACCCTGCCTTGTTTTTCACATTTTCACAGTCAGTATTTAGATATTTTTCCCTCAACTGCATTCTTCCCACCCCTTCTATTAAACTTTCTCCAATAAAGAAATCTTCTTTTGAAAAGTGATATCTGTGAGTTAGACTCCTACCTGATATTTACATCTTCCCCCACCCCTCACCAGGGTAGGAGAAATCACCCCCAGTTGCATCTGCCTTCCCTCACCCAATGAAGTACGAAATGATGAGTAGCTGGACAGCCCGGTTGATCACGCCGATGGTCCAGCTCTTGACCACCACCGATTTGGTGGTTTCATAGGTGAAGAAGTTTGCTACGCACGTCATGCCGGAGGAAAGCATGGATACTGAGGAGCAACTCCAGGATCCCCTGCAAGCCAGAGGAGAAGGCCAAGGATTGCAATGAGGAGGGCAGGAACAGACACCAGTGATGCAAGCAGTGCTGGCAGAATGCAAAGAAGACGCTTCCAAAGGATATCAAGTTGGCTCCTTTCAGCTCTTCTCTGCTGCAACTCTGGGCCAGCCTGAAGTGCAAGGACCCCTTTAATAAGATCTTACTCCCGTCTCCAATGAACACTATAATGATGCTGTCAGAGAAAGGTGGGGCTTCCCAGCTCATCAGTTACAAATTGGATTCTAGCAAGTATGTAGATGGAAGACATCTTAGCATTAAATAATGAATCCGCAAGTGCTGCATTTTCTTGAGTGGTGTTCCAGCCCTACAGACGCTGCTTCTGGGAGTGCTGGGAACTTCACACAGTCGGAAAATGGGGGAAGGGATCACAAACAAAAGAGGAAGGCTGAAGAACAGTTTTCCTTGGAGACCAAATTGAAAAATGGGAGGGGTCCTCACACAATCCTGTCTGCACTACCCTCCCAAGAGTCTCAGATCAATGATAGTGAGAAGAGCTAAGTAACTGGATATCCGGTGAGAATATCTGTCTCCAGGTACATCTTTCAGACTCCTTTCTGAAGGCAGCATGTGGAGCTCTTTCTAAAGAGCAGTGGTGGGTTCAGACTTATTCTTGTTCCTACTGGGGATGAGAGTATATGCACATGTGCTTTTTAAATATTAATGTTCACCATTTCCACTAAAGTGACTTCTATGGTCGTCACTTTGGTGATATATCTGTAATGAAAGCAGTTTCGTATTGCCATCACAATGGCTTGGTGATGCTATAAATCACAAGTGTATAAATGTTGGGGTAGGGACACTTAACTCATCCTCGCAACTGAGAGGCAGCAGCAAAGTGCTAGCATTTAGCAGATGATCTTCTGGAAAAAAAAAATGCTGATTTCAGATTATTAGTATTTATAAGCCGCCCCACTCCCGGAGGACT
This sequence comes from Pseudoxyrhopus heterurus, assembly GCA_032468235.1. Lineage (NCBI taxonomy): Eukaryota > Metazoa > Chordata > Lepidosauria > Squamata > Pseudoxyrhopus > Pseudoxyrhopus heterurus. Next base: position 2,078 of record JANHJO010009389.1, read on the forward strand.
CCGGGCGGCGATTGTACTTGTAGTCCTTGTTCTGTCTTGGTGCCAAAGTAGAATAGGAGGTGAGATCTGCATGAGAAGCAGGAGGAAAAGAGAGGTAGGGTGGGATGCCTCCTCTGTGGCAAATAACTGACAGCAGATGGCCCATCGATTTTTTTGCTGTTAGTTCTCTTATCCAATGGAGAGGTCATTCCACGGAATCAGGGAATTGGCAGCCAAGGAGTCTTTGCTCTCTTCCTTTTAGTCACCCTTTCTATCGTAGGAGTAGCAAAAGTGAGAAAAAGGGGGAAAGGTTAGAGGTGCCAATTCTGCTAGCATATAAAAAAAAATGGAATGGTGCTTTCCCCCATGAAGAGCTCTTTCATGCGTGTCTCTTCCCTTGCCTCCCCACCTTTTTGTGTATGTGAAGACCACTGGACATGAGAAGAAGAAAAAATATGCTGAGGCTTTGGCACTGTAGCACCAAAATGAAGGAGGCAGAAAGATTTACTCTAGTAGGAGACGCCTCTGCAGATAACACCCCTATAATAAAGCAAACCCACACTTTGGGCACTGTCTTGACTATGGAATACTGACTGAAGAACTGCATCCATCTCCCTTTGCATTGCCACTGGAAAGGCAATGATTACTCTTTGCTGGTAGTGGCTTTTTTTGATGCCAAGAGAACCAGTACTAAAAAGCCAAGTTCTCCTGCTTCTTCTACCAACCCTTCACAGCACGTTCTCTAATTCCACATTATTATCACTGACAACAGACAGCCCACTTCTCTGGTTCTCTCTTCTGCTGACAGAACTGGGATTGAAGAACCTGCTTTTTGTCTTCTTACGTCTGATGCCATCTATGGGTTAGCAAGAGAAGTGGGAGAGAGAGCTATTGGCAATCTCTCTGTTTTTCTCCTGATTTTCTTGCTGCCAACAGACTCAGTTTGTTCCCAGCTTTGAACAGCCCAGGTTCTATTTTCATTCCACTCACATTTGGGTAAGCAGGCTCCCTAGTTTTGCAGACTCAGTTTACATGCAGACATTCTGGGCATTGTGTTCACCCTCAATCCTAAGTAGGAAAATGTCTCTATTTTCAGGATTGCAAAGCAAGGCTCAATTCACTTATAAGAGCAATAGCAGGACTGTGCAAGTCTCAGTGCAGGAAAACTTTTCTGCATTCACTTCATACAGGTACTTGAAGGAGAATGTGCAATGGCAGTGTGGGACACAAGATTAAATTTACATTAGGCAGGCTCTGTTTTCATAATTTGGTGGCTTTTGTACATATCCTCCTTTTGAATATATACAGGAATTATGGGATTAATTTTAGATTATTCCCAAAATATGATTGGAGGGTATTTCAAAAGCATTTAATCCTCTGGGACATGGAAGGGAGCTCATCTCCCATAGGTTTAGCAAGAGGAACCTCAGTTATTCTGTGCTTGAAAGAGAATTATCAGTTCTTATGTATGGAAACATAACCAATACAACAATTATAAAATGTGTGTGAAATGCTTTACATGAAATCATCCACCAACATCCAAGTTTTATTCCCCCTACACAACGAAGTTTGAATACTGGTTAAACAAATGTGACAAGAAGGTGTGTGGGGAGGGTGTTGAGCACCTTAAAAGAATGACATACTGTATTTCGCATAATCCAAAAATACAAGCCCTGCCCCACCCCGACATGATGCTACTCATCAAGCCCAGAAAGGACAGAAAAAAGTGCATAGTATCAAGTATGCCCAAATTTCCTGGTTATATCATTGAAAACTGCCCAATATACAGTAGCTGAATCAGCGTATGAAAGAGAGACACATTTCAGAAAAGCGACTTCTCTTCCTTCTATTACTATAATATCAAAGTCTCAGAGAAGATGAAAACTAATGCTGGGGTATTGGTTCTGTTGTATTCCCCAAGAGAAAATATTTCAGAAATATTGTAACGATGAAAGAAAGTTCCCCATGTCCTGTGGTTGTGCTTTATTAGCTGTGGCAACTGCTTGTTCCTGCAGTTTTCTTGGCACGATTTCAGAAGTGGTTTGCCCTTGGGCTGAGAGAGAATGACTGGCCCAAGATCATCCAGTTGGCTTGTAGCCTAAGGGAGGATCAGAACTCATGGTTTCTTGCTTTCTAGTCCCATGTGCTTAACTAGGACAAACTGGTTCTCCAGAATTAATAATACCTATATCATTTGGATAATTCATCACCCCAGGACGTGGGAATTACAGAGCAATCCTTAATTAATAAGTAGAACTGTATGGCAGGTGAACAAGTGATTTTTTTGGAAAGACTCTAATTTCCATATGCCAGGTGCAGGGTTTTGCTCTAGCTCTCCATTTTTGTAGAAAATGTTTTTGCTATAGCAATTATATTGCAGTCTAAAATGTTCTATAACTGCTGAAACAAATGTCAAACTATTTATACCAAATCAGGATTTTTTCCCCTACACTGTTCTATCACCTTCATGTCTCTAGATCTTCAGATTCTATAATCTGATCAACTCAATGGTTTTTATAGCAGATTTAGGAATCTGTTAGATAGTTCTAGGTTGCAGTAAAGTAAGAAATACTAAGCAATATAAGGGAAATGTAAGACATGCTTTTCATGGCTACTTCAAATATATGTTAAATGTGGAACTGTTGTTAAAGACTCTCCCTAGGAAGAAATGTAGATTGAGGAGTTGTAGCAGAATCAGTGAAAGGGATCTTACTCATACTATATAACTTTAGGGGTACCTCTTACAAACACTTCCATGTATATTTGCTGAAGAATCCTAGCAAACAGATTCACTCTAAGGAGAAATATGTAGAGCATGACAGAGAAAGATGTGAAACGACCAAGAGAGATGGAGTCATTTGTACAGTGATTTAACACATCATCTCTGTCAAAAACTGCAGTATTGGCAACTTAGCGGCTGTGTTTGCCTAATTTGTTGCATGAGTCTAATAAAGTGTCAATTACATATAACTGACAACAAGAAATATGAAAGCCAAATTAAGCTGAAATGGTTGAATCAGTTGATTAAAACTATTACATAACTTAATATTTATATTAATTAGCAAATATAACTTTTTAAGCCTTACATTAACCAGCTTCTTTTTCAGTAATACTGGATGTAAATTAAACATTTGTGACTGTCAATGATTGAGACACTATAAGATCAAAGAAGAAAAAGTGACTGGACAGTATCATTCTTTTATGTTATTATATGAATGATTTTTTTAAAGCTAAGGAAAAACATGAGGGAAAAGTGTTTTAAACCAAACATTTTAAATCAAATTCAAAGAACAACCTTGCCTCTTTAATAATCAACAAAAATCCAACCTGAATGATTAAAGGTATATGATTTTTTCCCCACATATTGTCACTCGGGAGAAGTATTTCCCAATGTTTTCACAGCTCAGCAATTATTTATCTATTGCAGTTGAGATTTACTGTTAGAGTGAGCAAAAATTAAGCAGTGGTACTTCCTCTCTAATATATTTCTACCCTGATCTAAAAGAGGGAAGTTGAGAGCAATTCCATGGAGAGTAACTACGGTGAATCTCCCCTCTGGAAAGTTACTTTAAGCTGGTAAAACATTTATGCTCCAGATCTCTTTTGTCAGCTTGAGAATTACTGCCCCAGGGACAAATAAGAGATAGTACGTGTGGAAAGAAAACAAATAATGCATTTTTTGTTGCAAGTTCAGAGAAAGATTGAGTCTGGGAAAAATAAGGGCCCCAAAATGACTTTATATGGAACTGTATTTTGAAGAAGCCCTGCATAAAAGAGCTACGCATGTATGCAAAATTTGGACTTGGTGAAAGCACAGACCCACCTGCCAATTCAATATGAAGCCCCACTTTTTTTCAGGCTTCCTCGTGGGGATGGGAGGAAAGCACAGCCTCTGAACTCCATAGATGAGACCCAATTCATGATTTAGTTGACCTTGGGTTATTAAATAAACCACACTGGGTTGGTACAGTCTGTCCAATCATAAAGCACACAATATCGTAAGCATAAAGCTTACAATAATACAATAAGGCAAAACAAAAGAAATCATACTGTTGTATGATGTGGACCCTCAATAAACAGTTGAAGTCCCCATCAGGGAAGGCAAGAATCTTTGGGATGAACTTGTCTTCTGAACACTGCCAGGAAGTACAGTACGAACTTTTGTTAGCATGCGGAGTTAAAAGATAGTGGGGGCACTATTTTATGTGGTTCTCTTCTTCCCTTTCTTACAATGGAGAAGCTGCTCCCTAAGGCCCTCCTTTGAAGGAGACCATAGGGCTCGGCACTCTCCTGTCCTATTCAATATCTACATGAGACCTCTGGGTAAAGATGTTCATTGGTTTGTGATTTGGTATTATGGTATGTTGATGGTATCCAATTATATATTTTGACCTCCAGACTGGCTAGGTGAGGCTGTTGAAGTTTTGTCTCAGTGCCTGAAGACTGTGGGGATTTGAGTAGGGAGGAACCATCCTACCAAGAATTGAATGGCTGTGAATGTAACCTGGTGGAACCTTAAACATCAAATGTTTAATGTGGGCATACATTAAATAAATGAATAAACAGATCCGCTTGAGTAATTGCTCTTTTCAGACCATCAATAAAATCAATAACCATTGATTTTTAAAAGCTAATGGATCCAGACATTGTTTTCTAATTATCCTGAACATGTTCTGATCTTCAATATAAATTCTTGAAAGGTGCCTTTGAGATCAATTTCCTTTAGACTTTACATGAAATTATTTTTGTTAACAACACTAGTAGTTGTTGTAATGATGGCACCCAGAGAGCAAGAGAAAATTCAAATTCAAAGAGGCAAAGAAATTATGAAGTGATTTTGATGGAAATTTTAAAACTGTTTTGAAAATGAGGACTACACAAGGCGTTTATATTAAAGTCAATACTGTGGAATTAACAATAAAGGTGGTGAAATAATTTCAAGACCTCACAATGGCTAAGAGCAAAAAAGCTAAAGAAAGAGACAGAGGGGCTCTTCTGGCTGCATGAGACTAAGCCTTAAGAACAAATGCATACAAAGTCAGAACTGAAAAGACAGCAACAGAAAGCAAATGCCACCTTTGCAAAGAAGTTGAAGAAACAATGGATCACCTAGTCAGCTACTGCAAGAAAAATTGCCCAAACTGACTAGAAACAATAGTATGACAAATTAGCAATAATGAGGCATTGGAATATCTGCAGAAATACCATTTGCCTGCAAGCAAGAACTGGTGGGACCACAAAATAGACAAAGAAATAGGAAATGTAGAGGTTAAAGTGCTCTGTGACATTATAATTCAAAGAAGCAAGCATCTGCCACATTAAGACCTAAGACTTAACAACTGTTGATAAAAAAGACAAAAAAGTCTGGATAGTGGATGTTGCAGTAGGTAAAGAAAGCAGACTAGAAGCAAAAAAAACAACCCTGTGGAAAGTCACCAAATACGAAGACCTACAAATACATGTAAGATGGCTGTGGCAAATGAAAGCAAAGATAGTACCAATAGGGATAGGTATGATAAATGATTGTTCCTTTAGAGAAAAAGTATAATAAAGACTTGAATTACAGAATGTTTTGCCAAAATGGAGTTGAAGGTTAGCTGAATGTGATAAGAACAACGTATGTTGGAAATATATAATGCATGAGAATAAATGGAATACTTCAGTGAATGGATCTATTCTGAAGGCACAATAAGAGAAGAATGTGTGATGTCTCCTAGCTTCTTTAATGTACTGATGCATAAATATATACTGTAACGATGTTAAAAGTGTGTTGGTTGGAGATATAAATTTTACTGTAATGTATCTATGTATACAGGCAATTTTCTATTGTTGACTGAAACTATATGGTAGTAGCCAACCTTAAATAGACTGTCTGATACAACAAGGAGTTTGAATCTGAAAATTGACAGAAAATTTACCAGAATATATACATGTACGTATATGTATGTGTACATATACATATCTCACTTTTATTACTTAAGTTGTATTCAACAAGAAAATCTGTGACTGATTGCAAGTGTTACATAAATGGCAAAAAGACTTGAACAAATGCTTGAACTTGAGTACCTCCAATGAATGTTTTCTAAAAATGCAAAACTGAATGTAAAGAGTCTAAGATGTGCAAACCTTGGTAAAAATAATGGATTGTATATGGTCTATTGTGAAGAATTGTTTTTAAAGAAGTAAAAAATGTTTCTCTGCCCACTTTGTTTATACAAATGAAAGTCTGGCACGTCAGGAAGAAAGAAAAATTGAATGCAGTGGAATGGGGTACTTATGAAGAGTGAGTCAAGAATGAATGAAGAAATAGGTGATGAATGAATATGAATTGAATGCAAAAGTGAGCGACCAGTATAGAAGAAATATCTTAAAGTAGTTTTTAGCCATACAGAGACTGAATCAGAACTTACAGAAAAATATATAAAGGTAAGGGGAAGAAGGGGAAAAGGAAGTGGAAGATTGACAAGAAAGTTATAGATGGATGGAGTTAGTAAAATCCTGAAAATGAGAAACAAGACATTGAAAAACAAAATAAATATTGTAGCAAGTAGTGATATATGGGTGTGATGTCAGCATGCTGATTTGTAGTGAAGAGTTACAGGAAAAGATGTTGATGCAAAGTATATCCGCCTCTAATCTACTCAAATGCGAATGCTGTTTGTTGATTTTAGTTCGGCTTTTAACATAATTCCTCAGCATTTGGTGAACAAACTGGGCCTATTAGGTTTTAATATTTCTTTATGTAACTGGATGGATACTTGATTTCCTTATTGATAGGCCCCAGTTTGTGCAAGTTGGAAGAAAAGTTTCCAATTCCATCTCCTTGAGTATGGGTTCCCCAGAGGTCTGTGTCTTGAGTCCGCTACTGTTCACCTTGATGACCCACAACTGCTGTGCCAAATCTGCTATGAATCATATTGTGAAGTATGCGGATGACACGGCAGTGGTGGGTCTTATCCAAGATGATAATGAAGATGCATATAGAGAAGAGGAGAAGGCTCTTGTGGACTGATGCAATAAAAATAGCCAGGATTTCAATGTTAATAAAACAAAGGAGATCACTATTGATTGTAGAAAGAACCAACACAATCATACTCGATTTTGTATCAAGGCTGCAGCTGTGGAAGTGGTCAACAGTATTAAGTATCTGGGGATGCAGATAACTAACAATCTGACTTGGTCTCTTCATATGTTATCTTTAGTGAAGCGTGCAAACCAGCGTTTGCGTCGGATGAGGGGAACACATCTTTCTCCTTCTGTTCTGGCCACTTTTTACAAAAGCACAACTGAGAACGTTTTAACAAACTGTATCACTGTTTAGTTTGGTGTAGCAGTGCCTCAGATAGAAGGTCCATACAGAGAGTGGTAAGGACAGTTGAGAGGATTATAGGAAGCTCACTTCCCGATATTCAGGATACTGCTACGTGCTTAGAGCTCGAAGCATTGTCAGAGACCCCACAAAACCCACTTCATGGTCTGTTTCTGTTGTTCCCTTCTGGGAGGAGGTTTCGAAGTATCTATAACAGGACTACTAGATTCTGTAACAGCTTTGCTCCTTATGCCATCTGTCTTGTAAACTCGCAGGATTCTTTTTTTTTTTGCCATGTATATGTATACATTCTAACAAGACTGTGATGTTTCTCTACGCCATATATGTATGTGGGTATATGCATAATCCTTTGAGAGCTGAATGCAACGAAATTTCATTTTAATTTATGCTGATTAGTGTACAATACATTTAAAGTGACAATAAAGTTCTATTCCCTGCTTTATTTTCTTAAGCCTTTTAATTTCTTCAGCCATTTCTTACTTCTTTTCTACACCCCGTGTAATGGTGCTTGATCTGAAAGAGAACAGCTTGATGCCTTACACATTCACTTTTGCAATATTACTTATTTGCCTGTTAACTTTCTTTAGGCAAAATTTTGTTTCAGTATCCCGCAGCCTCCAGGCAAATCACCTATCCAACTTTCCAAGCCAGAGAAAGCAGGAAAATGCTTTTATTTAAGAACGGTTTTGAGTCTAGGACGGGAGGCTGCGGTCCTTGCCATAAAATGAGAGGAGAAAGGCAAAGTACCCTTTCCTCGGTGCCTATAAAATCGCGACGCCTTTCACCACCAGCCCCTCAGATCGTAGGAAAGCAAAGATTTAACGTCCCCCACCCGAAATTCTCCCCCCGTTTTGGGCTCTTTTAATCAAAACCCGACCGCGCTCGGAAGGCTTTGGCCATAGAGATGTGAACGGCTAGAGTGGCATCGTTCCGCCTTCATAGAGAAACGTGGCGTAGAGCAGCCGGCCTTTTCTATCGGAAGCGTAAGCATGGCAGGAAGAAACGCCCGCTCGAAGCCTCGCCGGAGCGACGGTCGGTCTGTAGCTTCGGAAGGCGGAAGTGAGGTGGGTTTCCGGTGGCGGCTGAAGGGGTTGCTTGGGTCTCGTGTTGCGCAGGCGGGAAACCGGGCGAGGGAAGGGTGAGCGGTGCGGGGCTTTGGGCCGGGAATCGCGGAGCCTGTGACACGGGTGGGCATGAAACCGATGGTCACCGATGGCCGGTGTGGTGTTGCTGGAGGCGGGCTTTGTTGTCTACGTCTCTGCGCTCTGTAGAGCCGCGATCTCTGACATCCGGCTCTCCCAACGGGCGCCTGTCCACTGTGCTGGGTGGCGGGGGGGAGGGAACTGGCATTCCCAAGTGGGGCAAAAGGGCTTCGTTCCAAATAAAGCTTTCCTGACTCACTTCTGAACTGGCCAGGGGCGGTAAGGATTGCCTCGGAAGGCCGGTCAATTTGGGCTCCCACTGGGACAACTTAGTAAAGATCCCGCGTTGACTTCTTTTGTGTGTATGTGTGAAACTGCACTGGGATATTGTTATTAAGAGCTGGTTCGACACGAAGAGAGTGTCTGGTTTGCGACGGTAGAGGGAAACCTGTTTTTATTTTGGAAGTAAACGCTTGTGTGTATCTATACTTTCCAGATTTCTGAAAAAAAAAAAGAAGAAGAGATCCGGTGTTCTTGGTTTCTCTGGGCTTCCTTTGCTTCTCTCAGGGTAGAATAGTCACTAAGACTTCTGCTTGATGTCCTGTGGGATTCCTGGCAAAACACCTTCCAAACGGGATACTTTAGGGATTTCATACCAGCCCCTGCCATAGTGGGCAGGGAGCTGTCAACATGGCAGATACATTGGAGTTCAATGAAATATACCAAGAAGTGAAGGGATCTATGGTGAGTGATTTAGTAAACATTTCTGAATAGATAGATCTTGATTTGGAGTTGGGGCATGGAAACTGGGTTAAATGAGACACATTTATATGCCTGGATAAAGATTAGGTTTGGAGATAACGTATCATTTTCTGTAAGCAAACAGACCTTGCCTCTCAAGAATTCTGATTTAGGCATTGTGAAATCCATGATGCTACAATAGCTTAATTACTAAAATTTATTTTAAAATTGCTGATGGTAATCACATTTATCTTAAGGTCTTTTTAATTATTTAATGTAGTTAGTGCCATTTAGTGTCTAGCTGGGTAGAGTAATGGTATATCTGGATATTATCACTGTAAAAATGCATAGAAAACCAGTTTAATTTAGCTTATCTTAATTTAAAAATAAATAGCCCAAACTTCTAAACAATCCTGAATGATTTGTTATAGTACAGGTAGTCCTCAACTTAAAATGGTTCATTTAGAGACCATTTGAAGTTACAACAGCACTGAAAAAAGTGTCTTATGACAATTTTTCACACATAGAATGGGAATTTTTACCCTTTTTATGACCTTCCTTGACACAGTTGTTAAGTGAATCACTGCAGTTTTAAGTTAGTAACATGGTTGTTAAGTGAATGTTGCAGCATCCTGATGGTCATGTAGTCAAAATTCAGATGTTTGACAGTCTGACTCATGACGGTTACAGTCTCCCAGAGTCACGTGATCACCTTTTGTGATCTTCTGACAAGGAAGGTCAATGGGGAAGCCAGTTTCACTTACCAACCATATTACTAAATTAACAACTGCAGTGATTCACTTAACAACTGTAACAAGAAAGGTTGTAAAATGGAGCAAAACTCACTTAAATGTCTCACTTAGCAACGGACATTTTGGGCTCAATTGTGGTTATAAGTCGAGAACTGCCTGTACTCTGTATCTCAGTGCTACTGTTTTGGTATTAGCTTGATTTCTAGGAATAGTTCTCTTTTCCTGAGTATGTTAATGTTGGTTTTTAGTTCTAATAAATTTGTGACACTTGTCATTGATAATATATGTTCTCCATTTCGCTGAATCATTTGTTTAAAAACTGTTATTTTTTCATGTACGTTAAAGGAAGGCTACCTATATAGCTTTACAGTTACAACTTTAAATTGTATGAAGCACGGGAGATAGTTCTAATTGAATAAACATACTATTGATGTGTATAATATCTTGAAAAAAATTATCTTCAAATAATAGTATAGACATAATGAAAGTGCCCCGGATATCAAACAAGAACAATTGTCATGTTCTATTGCTAAGTTCCTTTTTTGAACAATGATACACTGTATTAGATGGAGCTCCATTGGCTCACGTGGTTAGAACACAGTACTGTAGATCAGCAGTTTGGCTGATCGAATCCCACCGGCTCCAAGGTTGACTCAGCCTTCCATCCTTCCAAGGTTGGAA